>QVNW01000034.1:0-250401 GCA_014825475.1 Pseudomyrmex flavicornis
TGGTCATAATCTCGATAATGTCATTTTTTCAATATTGTTGTGCTGGGTGAAAAACGCATTTAAATGCAAAAATCGAGGCTTTCCAGGCCGAATATCTAAATAAAACTATTTGTTACTCTTAGAGCTCGTCAAGACGCATCTAATCATGTGGTCATAATCTCGATTATGCCATTTTTTCAATATTTTTGTGTTAGGTGAAAAACACATTAAAATGCAAAAATCGAGGCCTTTCATGCCGAATATCAAAATAAAACTGTTACTCTTATAGCTCGTCAAGACGCCTCTATGTGGTCATAATCGCGATTATGTCATTTTTTCATTATTAACAAATTAATAAAGATTCTAAGGCTCATGATAGTATTAAACTAAGAAAGAATATGTGGTCTTACGAGCTGAAAAAACTCCTCAGCCAGGGTCGAACCTGGAATCGAAGCCTCGGTTGCCTAACAGGGAAAGCTACGGCACGGAAAGCCGGAGATTCCAGGTTCGACTTTGGCTGAGGAGTTTTTTTAGCAATATTTTAAAATTAATTGGGGGGGGGGGTATACGGGGTCTCTCACGTATGAGATGCAAAAATAGCATACTATGTGAATTTTAGGAATTGAAATCTCAATTCAAAAACTCACGTGTAAATTTACATGTGAACATATATGTATATATGTTGTATATATATATATACGTATATTTCCGCACAAACATCCTGCGAACGGCTCGTAAGACCATATATTCTTTCTTAGTTTTTCATTATTGTTGTGCTGGGTGAAAAACGCATTTAAATGCAAAAATCAGTGCCTTCCGAACCGAATATCTAAATAAAACTATTTCTTATTTTTTCCGGGCTTCGGGTATCTTTCATCGAGTTAATCAGTTGATCGGCGATTTGAATCAGGCCTTCAAAGATTAATTCGAATGTAGTTTTGAATTAATCTCTCTTTTACAAAGCGTGCCAAGGCGATTTTTTTATATATCACCGTAATATTACTGTGATGCATTTCGGCGAACATTTTAATATTACAGTAATATTTCTACTATATTAGAGTAATATAATGTTGCAATGGAAAAACAATATTACTGTGTTATTGCAGTAATATTATGTGGGTAACGTATGTTAGAACGAAAATTCTATCTGAATGTGTCTCAATCGTTTTCGACTTTCTCCTCAGGTAAAGCAATTCCAATTTTGATTTAAAATTACATCTTTGATTTAAAAAAATCTATCATGTATCAAAGAGAATTGTATAAAAATTTGTATTAGTTGTGCTCTTATTAGCGAATTATCGTAAAGTGCCTCGGTAGCGCAGTAGGCAGCGCGTAAGTCTCATAATCTTAAGGTCGTGAGTTCGATCCTCACCCGGGGCAATTTTTTTTATGTTTATACAAACATATTTGTTTTATTTACTTTATGAATCCGTGACGTTGCAACGATAATAGTGATAACAAAACAGATGTCATGAGCCGTCACTTTATCAGCTCAAGTGGCGTAACCAGCAAGAGACCTAGAAGCGAAAAGAAACCAATCCCAGACGATCAGAAGGACGAAAAGTAGTACGAAAGGCTCAAGCGAAACAATCAGGCAGCCAAGAAATCACGAGATGCTCGCAAGATCAGAGAGGATCACAAATGTAAGAACAAATAAAAATAAACAAATCAAGAATAAAGAAAAGAGATATTACGTATATAGTAATCTAAGTAAAAACACAACAACGTGTATATGTTGTAGATCGCTAAATAATAAGAGAGATAAATATTAAAATATCAAAAAGATTAACTTAATTTCTTAATTTTAATAACTGTTTTATATAATATCCATATCTTCATTAGTGTTGTTTTTTATGTGAGAAAAGTTTTATGTACGTGTATTGTTTTACACCATGTGTGCGTAGATTGCTCTGAAGGCGACGATGCTGGAACACGAGAACGCGATCCTGAAAGCGCAGATAGTGACTCTTCGCAAAGAGGCGCAATAAGAGGTTGCGATACATGTTGATCAAACAACACACACCAGCAATACAATCGATCGAACGGTCGCTTTCCTCGATGACACCTGTACCACTCTCACCCCCGCAAGCCTAGATTGTTAATTCCGACGTTAATTAATAAAAATTCTTTCAAAAATCGCATAAATGTTTTATATCCCGTCAAATGATGACAAATTGTAGTATTATGTTGAAAATTTTTGTGACTGTAAATGTGTAAAAAAATCCTTTTGTGAGAAAACAAAATAGTTAAGTACACTGCTCCTCTCTTTGTGCAAATAGTAAGAAGATGAACAGTGATTGAAAGAGAATATCTTAATCTTAAGATTTGGATCGAGAGAGAGATTATTATTTTCTGTTAACAAATATTATCGTTCATTATATGCAGATATAATTATTGTTGCTTAAACGCGCCACTAAGGACATGTGTATGTAAGATCTATACATATATAGCGGCGCAATAAAATATTTAAATTGTGTAATAAATGGATTTTGTGCAAAACAATTATTTATAAAAAGGTTTTATACGTTCAATACACCTCTCTCTTTTTCTCTAGTATTTTTACAAAATAATTACACCGCGTGTGTAAAAGAAAAACTTTTAATTAATTTTTATTTAATTTTCCTCTTTTAAATAAAAACCTTTTAAAAAATTAACTCCTTGTGTTGCACATAGACTAAATACTTACTGAATTATCTATTGATTCTCTTTTGATATCGTATTTTTGATATGTATAAATGACAGAGAAAAGAATAAGTTCGTATGCACGTATGCACAAGTGCAAAAACAATAACACTGTCGAGTCATACGCTTTTAGACTTGTTTTACCGTATAAAAAGTACTTTAATTACAATACAATAAGAAACATTGCAGCGTACATTTGTTGAATTATGTATACATATATATACCTTCTTTTTGATGTGTGTATGTTTGTTTGTGTGTGTGCTACTGTTGGACTACTTAGATGAATATAGACTATCGAGAAGAATGTAAATAATACAGAGACACATAGAGGTAATAGACGCTTCAAGTAGATAAAAACGCGTTTTTACTTTTATTGAAGAAAAAAAAACAGTGCGAAAAGAGTGCGTATAAGTCTATTTGCATATAATCACGCACATTGTAAATATATATATATATGTAAATATATATATATATATTATATATATATTTTAATTTTCGAGTGGCGTCCGCTGACTCTTGCTAGTATGAAGCTCTCGCAGTTTGCGAACGCAATGTGTAGCTCCTTGTAACATTTGTTTTTTTTTTGTTTTTTGTTTTTTACGATACTTGTACAATAATAATAACTTTACAATTGCATTTATTTATAAAGTATTGACGAGACCGGATTTTTACAAATGTTCGTCAGTCTCGCGTGAAGGAGTTTTCGCTTAATTATTAATTAACGGTACACATATACAGTGACATCGTTTCTCTCCGATCCGATGGATTGTCTAATCGTCGCTCGGAGTTTCTTCTTCTTCTTCTTCTTCTTCCCGTTTGTTCGTTAGAGTCGCTAACATTCAAAAACATTTTTCTCTACGAAAAGGCATTATACATTCTTTTTTCTTTTTTTGTTTAAAAAACGCGATTTTTCTTTCGCGTGGTTGCAACCACGTGTCTCGGACCGTGTCGCACCATCACAATGGCAGTATATATAATCGCGTGTGATCCTAATATAAACAATATAACGCGAGATTATTATTATTATTTTACAAATAATTAATTAGCCGCTATCACAGTGGCGGCGTTTGTCGTCGTGGACGAGGATGACGACGACGATGACGAGGATGACGATGAGGGTGACGATGAGGAGGACTTCTTCTTCAACATGAGGTCCTGCATATTGAGATTCACCTTCTCCTTGTGCGGCAGCGGCACCGATTGGAAGCAGAATCTCTTGAAGGCTTCCAGCTCACGTTCTACGTCGTCCATCTCCCCGTTCTCGAGGTCTATATCTTTGGGCGTGAATACGCTCTCTGCAAAAGACACGCTCTGAATACTGGATACACCGACAGCCCGCTTGCGAGCGCGGTAATGAGTGGTAACAAAATCTGCTGTGCACTTTTTTCTTTTTTTCTTTCTTTTATTTATCAAGACATACTGCATGAGTGTGGGTAGAAATAACTGAACAAAAAGACGATAAAAAAAAGAAAAACAAGAGGCCGTTAAAAGTGAGTTACACACGTAAGATCCACTAAATAACGAAACATAACACTCATGAGCTCATGAGTGGCGCTTCTCAAGCATATTATACTCGTATTACTATATACTGATATATATGTATAATATGTAATATAGATATATTACATATTATATAAAAGTCTATATGCTTCTATACAAATATACTTATATACGTTGTGTATAAGTCCAAAGTGTTATATATATATGTACAGTAAAAAATATAGAATAATCATAGCAAATGTTTGAACACTTTTTTAATGACAAACTTTTTTGAATATTGAGGAAATAGATAATAATTCGAATTACATATAAGAGATTCAGAAAGAAACTTTGACTAATACAAGTTCAAAAATGTAATAATATTGAGAACTTAAAGTACGTGTCGAACGAATCATCATTATCTTGAATGTCAAAACAACATATAATAATTTGATTTATATGAAGGTTTTATCACACTCAAATTTCGAGTTATAGATGTACTTTTCGAGTCACAGAGATCAATTTTGAACGACTTCGAGTTGTACGAGTGAAAATTTAAGTGACTAGTTGGCCTGGATATGTTTCGAGTCAATATTTTTATACTTTATGTAAACGTGTATGTGAAACTTATACAATTTACACACAGTACAAAGTAACATTCGAGTCAAAAACTGTACGGAAATAACTACCCACACTTATGCAGCGTTTTCTCGGAAAACTCCAACGAAGGGAAAAAGAGAATAACAATGAAAAAAGCAACTCTTTCTTTTTTTTATTCAACATGATCAGCAGATAAAAAATATCGTATATATTCTATTTGGTGTTCACCCTTGTGTATCACCTATCACAATACGAATGCACTACGTTGTGTCGCTGTCATAGTCAGTATAAACCTAGTCGAGTGGTGAAGTGTCCATTCCACATTCATTAGTCTCGAGCGCATCGAAAAAATAAAAAAATAATCTATTTTACATGTAGCTAAGCATAGCCTCAATTATCTCAAAATAACCCTATCTTTCTATCGCCAGATGCTCTCGTTGGTTCTCGCACTCGGCATGTATACGGCATTCATCAAGACGGAATTACCTCGCATTCTGCATCCGTAAATAGAAAAGAAAACTAACAATCAAAACCGAGTTCTAAATTTGGGCGCTACAAACTAACCCTATCACTCGGTAGATTCTGTCACAAAAAACAGCGGAAAAAGAATTCGATCTAGTCGTCGGTGAGAGAAGCTTCGTCGAGGCCTCGTCAATCCAGGGATGTGCGCGTAACCGTGTACGTGTTGTGTACAACGTGTGTTAAAGAAAACAAACAAAATGAAAGAAGCAAATTTACATGTTAAAGTCTGATTATTGTTGTTTCTCACCAACGAGGTTCCAGTCATCTCCGCACTGCCTCGTGCCGTTTCCGCGCTTTTTCTTTTTCTTGTTCTTCCCGCCATTGTTGCCGTTGCCGTTGACTGCCGTTATCGAAGCAGTGGTAATCGCCGTTGCCGCCTCCTTCAGTCCGACGTTCTTTATCGAGACCTGGCGCGCGTTCTCCGCGCCCGCAGTCTCGGATCTCACCTTCGTCAGAGTGACACCGGGATCCTTGATGCCGTTCTCCGCCGGCATCGGCTGACCGTTCGTTACCTTACTGATCTGGATGGACAGTTCAGACGGCGCGCAATTCGGTGCAGTCAGCCGACTGTGCAGTTCCGCCAGATTCGGCGGCGCGATGCCGTTCGCGTGCTTCAGCGAATTGCAATCGGCTGTCGTCGCTGCGATCGCTCTGCTCGTCAAATCACTCTTGACTATGTAATCGGGCTTGGGCGACGGTGATGTCAAACCTGCATTGATCGCCTGTTGTAGCGCCGGACTTCGTATAGTCACCATGCCGTTCTCCGACACCTTGATGATCGCCGCCTGTTGCGTGGGCGGAACTTTCATCGGGCCGAACGACGGATTCCTGATGGTCACCGTGTTCGTGCCGGGATTGTGCAGTATTCTCGCGGGTTCCACCGTCGGCTGAGAGTCGATCGAGAACATGTCACTCTGAATGCTATTCTGTACAGGCGACGAAGACGCAGTGTTGCCTGAACTGGCTGCGTTTTTGTTCTTCTTTTTTTTCTTTTTACTACTGGTGCTTGCAGGAGCCTGCGAGTCCTTCGTAGAATCTGCGTAAAACAAAGCACGTTCGAGAAATTCCTTCGTATACATTTGCGGAAGATCAATCAAAATACAAATATGAGAAATAAATGCAAACGAATTTCATGTACATAAACGCGCAAAATAAAGTGCAAAACTTTACTAACATGCACGTAATTAAAAGCTAGCGCTAAATTTTTATGTACCTTTCTCATTTACTTTTGGCAACAAGTCCTGTTTAAGTTTGCCCGTGTCTACCACTATTACGTTTCCGCCAGTAGGCGGACTCGCGAAGCTCGACGGAACGCCGCTCATCGGCGCAGCGATGATAGTGGTTTGCTTGGGCGGATTCACTGGCTTCGGCAGATGGGACGTTTTGATCGGGAGCGGTTTGGGCGGCGCGTCAACCTTCGTGATTGTGATCCCAGGCGGTAATTTGAGATTTTCGATGTCGATCTTCGTGTTCGGGCCGACGTCCTTGAACTGGCTGCTAAGCGACGGCGAACTAACTCGATCGGAGGACGTATTGTGCAACGCCTCTGTAGGCATACGTTGCTTGCTCACAGTTTGATTCGTTTTGTTTGCAGTCTTTTGAGAATCGTTCTTATTCGATACGTTCTTATTATTAGCGTTGTTGGTGTTAACGTTCTTATTGCTCGCGTTGTTCGATTGGACATTTTTATCTTGGTGCTGCTGTTGCTTCTTCGCCTTTTTGGAGGTCGCAGTCTCGTTGTTCGTAATATGCTGATTCTGCTTCTGCGTCACCGGTGTCTGAGGAGGCGTGTTCTTATTCTGCTTTTTGTCAGCCGCATTCTGTTGATTCTTGATCTTATTCTGCACCGTGTTCTGCTGCTGCATAACGTTCTCCTTGTTCTCCGTGCTCTTCTTGTCCTTCTTCGACTTGGAATTTCTCGTCTCGTTGCCGCTTTGTTGCTGCCGAGCAACTTTCTTTTCATCCGTTTGCTTGCCGGCCTTCGACTTCTCGTTGTTCCCTTGCTGCTTCTTGCCGTCGCAGGTTCTGATCGGAGTCTGTGGCGTTTGTTGCTTCGAATTATTCTGCTGCAATTTGTTTCCTTGCTGCGACAAATTGTTATTGTTCGCCTTGGCTTTCTTCTTCTTTCCGCCGTTATTTTGATTCTGCTCTTCCGACTTCGAAGGAGGCTCCTTGGTCTGTCCGTTTACCAATGTGAACAGAATCTTGTCCTCCGCCGGTGTCTGACCTTTCAAAGTGATAGTGACGGTAGGTTCGGCGTTGTTCGAACTCATTTCTCTCTTGATAGTAACTATTTGCGGCGGTGGATCCGTCTGCGTTGAACTTTCCACTTCCGTCGCCTTCTTCTCCGCCAACCTCTTCTTCATTTCCTTCTTCAATTTCTTTCTTTCCTTCTTCGTCAAAGTCAACTTTTTGTCGAGCGAGTCGACATCGGCTAACTTGTCTGTATTATTATTATTATTATTGTTGTTATTATTTATATTATTATTATTTGAGTTGCCCTTTGTACACATATTATTAGTAATACTGGCCGGTTGCTTGCCCTTGTTATTCTCAGTCTTGTCACTCTTCGCGTTATTCTTATTATTATTATTCCCGTGATTGGAATTTGTATTTCGCGTGTCGCACTTTTCAGCGTTTTTATTTTTCACATTTAAATTTGCCGTCTTTTTGTTATTCGTGTTAGTAATGTTATTATTACTGTTGCTATTATTACTATTGCTACTAATGTCCTGCTTATCCTTTTTCCTATTGTTTAACTGTTTCGCTATCGGTACCGAAGGCGACGTCGGTAAAATAGATACTTCCGGTAAATTACATTGAGGTAATAGTCTTTGAGGTACGGGTTTTTGAGGATCGACAACGGTGATCGTCACTTCCGGTGTTTTCTTTTGCAACTCGATTAACTTTTGTCTTTCGGCCTCTTGCCTATCCTTCTTCATCTTTTCTTCAAGCTGCCGAAAACATTGAGAAATGTTAAAACTATCTACGTCAAATATTGTAATACCGAGACAACTTTGTATGTACAATCGTAATTACGGAGACAAACGAACCTTTCGTTGCTTCTGCCTCGCTTTCTTCTCGGCCTTTTTGTTGTTGTCTTTCTTCCCGCTTTGATTACCTTCAATAAACTCCAACAACTCTTCTAAATCCCGCTGATCTCGTTGCTCGTGTTGAATCGTTGACGCCGTCGAGAGCGGAGTGTTCGATCTGCCGTTCACGGCCTTCGGATCGGAATTGGCATTGGGTGTCGAAGACGATTCTGATGGACTCTGCGGCGGGCTGCAACCAGTTACCGTGCACTTCTTGGCTTTTTTCTTTGTCAGCAATTGGCGCAGTCGTTCCCGCGTCTCTTTGTAGTTTCGACTCACCGGCGCGACCGGTGGCTAAAAAACGACAAACGTTTGTTCGTTCGTCGCCACTTTCTCGGATTATTGTTTTTCCCTTCAACTTACCATCCCGTGACCGAAGACCTCGCAATAGCAACAGTCGCAGTGTCTTGTGCTGTTGTCCCTGTGCAATCCCGCCGAGCTGCCGCTGGTGCACGAGTCGTCGTCGCTGCTTCCCGCATCCGAGCAACAGTCCCCGTCCGTGTAACCCACTGAAATCGCGGATCAAAGTGTGACAAAATGCGCGAGCAATCGGCATGATTTAGACAAATATATACGTAGTATAACATATATACTGACAATCATTACACGATACTCTTTTGATGTGCTCGACATGGGCTTGCTGGTGGCACGCGTGCGATGTATGATTAAGCGAATGAAGTCTGGGATGAGACGGGCCTGTATTTTTCGTCAGGTTCGGCCCGTGGGCGTGTGGATGAGTATTACCTGTTTTCGCGTGAAGAGAAAACAACATATACATGCATACAAAAATAAACTTAATCAAAAATGACGATTACAGACAACAAAGAAGAATTAAGATCGACGTTGACGACGGCACAATGTAGAAAAATTCTCATTTACACTTACCCTGGGCGTTGTGATTGTGAGCCGTGTTCGGCGTCTGAGTCATAGAGTGCCTCGTTTGAGTTTGGGTGGAATGCGTGTTGCTCTTAGGCGCGGGTTTTTGGACCGGTTCGGGATTGGAAGTCGCCGTGGAAGTCGGCGACACCGCTTTAGGACGACCGGGTATAATTGTTTTTGGAGCTGTATTTACGAGTACGTTCTTTTTTCGGATAAATGAAGTTTTTTTTTTTTTTTCTTATCAAATCTGACGTGACAAAGATCTACTTACGCTTAGTCAAACAAGGACACATGTCCCACTTGCGTCTCGAATTCAGCAAACAAGGACAGGGCGGGTTTTCAAGAACTTCTCTCTTTCTTTCTACTATTTCCCGCGCGTGTTGGTAAACACACTGACAAGGTTCCGGTTCCGGTGTCTTCGAACCGATATTCTTGTGCAAGATATCGCGTATAACTTCCTCCTTCTTCTTGTCTTTGTTATTCGAAGTGTCTAATTTCTTTTTAACTTGCGTCGTTGACGAATTTGCAAGATCTTCTAAAAATATTTTTTTATCTGAGAGAGAGACACGCTCATTAATCAAGTTCACACACATTAATTAAGTTATTATCAACAATTTATTACCTGTGAAAGAATTTTTACTGCTCCTCTCGGCATTTTCGATTTTATGTTGCGTATCCTACGATAAAAATGTAGACATATGTAACTTTTTGTTAAAATATCAAGCCTTGAGAAATAACTGAATAATTTATTTTTTTACCGTGTGATTTATTTCTCTTTCGCTACAGGTATCGCAACCGCATCCTTTCCCATTCTCGAGTCCATTCTCCATCCCGTCACTGTCATCACTGTTGGAATCATCACTGTGAATACTAAGACATATTAAAAGAAAGAGGAAGAAAAGAAAGGAAAAAACACTCGGAATTCTTCGAATGAATTGCAGAACATACCTAAACGATCTAATAGCGTACAGTGCCAACTGACTACGGGCGGATTCGTCCTGTTCAACCGAATCCATCATCTCAGTGGCGGTCAACGCGCCGGCTATGTCCGCCAGCTTTTGGTGTTGTGCTTTATTCCAGTCGTCCAGCAATATTTGAACTATCTCTATGCTCGGTGGCATAGCCACGGAATCTGTTGTGAATTCTACTGTTGGACTTAGAGGTCGGCTGCCGCTTCCGGACGTATGCGCAATAAGCGATGAGAACTGCCCGTGAATCTCTTGCATTTCACTGAGACATGTATCATAAAATTAAAAAAAAAAAAAAAAAAAAAAAAGTTGCAATTTCGGGTGTCTTGTTCAGCATACTGTGCTCCATCAGTTTGCGCGTTGTCGAAAACAGTTCCCAGGCTTCCCTGATCTGCCTGAGTCTCGTCATACGAACGGCCTGTTCTGCACTAAAACACATTTTGCTAACACAATCCTATTTTGCTACTTTCCGCGACACAATGTCGCGTCGATCCATCGTGTGACAGATGTTCGTGAGATGGAGATGTTTAACTTACTTAAATTTATCCATCCACGACTCCGTTTCGGGCCACAGATTACCGATTTTCGTCATTTCATCATCAAAAGCTATATATCTGTGAACAAGAACTCGATATTCGGAGCCTTTTACTGGCAGATACGGACTTTGTGTCAGCTGTGAATGTAAGCACGTGTGATTTTAAATAGATTCGAAAATAGAGTTTAAAATGTTTTCGGCGTTTAATGCCACCATCTTACCTGGCTGATAAACGTAGGTAAATTGTTTTGCACTAAAGAATCATTATATACATAAAGCTGATACAACTTTTTGATGAAACACTCCCACGTTAAATTAAACTTGAAGAGATATTCTTTTAACGGTTGTACTAAACGCGAGATCAAAATCGCTGTTGATGTGAGAGCATCGTAATCATCTAAGAGACCTAAATATATCAAATAAGAAAATAGAAATTTTTCTCAATTTGTGTGTTGTTAAAAAAACTATGGATATATACTAACCGTTAAGAAAAGCCTTCGCCAGATGCTTCACATTACGATCTTGTAGAAGAGAGAACAAACGAACTTTTACTTCTATCACAAATTCCTGCGCTTGGCTTACTAATCTCATGAAAAACTGATGAGGATCTCTTCTACATAATCTAGAACAGAAGATAGTAAATATTTTTTCCCAAGAAGAGCTAAATTGTGTGAGAGAAATAAGAAATTCTTTCTTACTGAATGACAGTATCACGCATATCAACCGAGGAGACTAATCTGTTAGATTGAGATTGCAAAGACTTGGATGTATCCTCCAAAGCAATGTTAAAAGCAGTACGTATGTACTGCCTCAATTCGTTCCACAGGTTCTGGAACTTCATAGCCTTCTGCAGTTCTTCCCTGAACATATCTCTGCACATATTCAACATAATTTTAATATCATTCTCTTTTGTGCTCTATATTTTAAAGATTAATAATTTTCTTTAAGCAGTGTTATTCCTTTACCGTTGAGCTTTGTAAGTATCACAAGAGCAAGATTCTTTCTCGTGATTCTTTCTTCGCACCGGACTGCCCACGCCAGTCGGAGATGAGCACAAATGCGTGTTGGCGAGCCGATTGGCGCTTACGCGAGGTAAACTAGATTGCGATCTGTTCTCTAGCGAGTTAATATTGCGCGCTCTGGCGCCTCTGATAAAGGCGTCGATCACGCGCTGATCGGTTGTGGCACACTGCAAAGACCAAGGTATTTGCTCCAGTAAACTCATCTACGGGACAAAATTTACATCCATAAGCACAGCAATAGGCGAGGCTGATCATTTAATTTGTGTAACGACCAAAAATTCTTGTTCATCGTAGCATGAAATATAGCAAGCATAAGTTTACATTTTGTTCAAACAATTGGATTGCGCTTCACGCTTGTATATGTGTTCCAACAATTTGAAAACAATATTTTTCTACAGAAAAATCTATCTTGCAAACAATTATATATGCGCCGAAGCAGTTTTTCTGTGAATTTCTGAATAATCTTTATTGGAGTCTTTATTTATTTTTTGGTCAGACACTGTTTTAGTCATTTAAATCCAATAAAGATTGTGCAATTTATTCAAATTAATGACATAAAAACACTTCTGTTTTTACACATTATTAAACACATTATTTAACTTTAATTTTGAATGTGTGCATCTCCAATAAATCATTTTTTCAAAACAATGCATATTAATATTGAGAACCACATAGTACCACAGTAGTATGTATTAATCAGATACAAGTTACTCCAAAAAAAGAAGGAAGAAACCAACAAGATTATCCGTACAAAGTTTCGGAAGAAAATCAAGAAGGTGACACCAAGTCCTTTCACTTTGCAAGGATTTCAGGTCGCGGAGAAAGAGAGAATAACAGTTTTTTTTTTGTTTTATTCACGACTGATTGTAATTAAGCGATCAGCTGTCGCGCACAGTGATGATCGGTGAAAGAAGATTTCTCGGCAGGACGACGTACCCCTGTGGTGACGAAGTTGGCGATGACGGGAGACACGCGCGCGTCCCTGTCCTCGTGGTCGTTCGGCGTGTCCAAGTCTTGGCGCGTACGCGCGGGATCGTCGTTGACGCGGTGCTTCGTTGCCGTTGCTGCGACCGCCGAATCGCCCATCACAATCACACCGCTGTTTCCGGTGATGCCGCCGCTGCCGTTGCTGGTGGTGGTTGTTGTAATTGTAGTGCTGCTGCTGGTGGTAGTGATGATCCTCTCGCGTTGTCGGTCGTTCTCGCCGTTGCTGCCGCTCATGTCAGAGCACCACAAATCGCGCAACACGTCACAGGACGCAGAGTTCGCGCGTAGTTGTGCTCCTGGCGCGAAGTATCCTGATGGCAACTACGGGATCGATTCGCACTTACCAGATCGACTCTCAGCCGAGACCGCGTAAACACCTAGGCCGCGCATTCAGTCAACACTAGCAACCTCTCTCTCGCAATATGGCGGCGTTTCTCGCGTGCCGTTCTGGCGAGTCGTTTCACAGCGACAATTTTGCCGTCGCGCAACACATTTCGGGATTCGCGCAAGGAAGTCCGCGTCTTTTCGCCCGCCGTTGACGGTTCCGGTTCTTTCGAAGTTCCTCAGCTGCACCTGCTGTTATTTTCTCTGTCAAATGTAATAATCTCTTTCTCTCTTCATCAATAACATAGTTACAACACTGTATTGTATATCCGTTTTATTTTTCTCCGAAGGACGCAAAGTGCAGCTAAAGCGGTGCAGCACTGTGGAATCAAAAAAAAATCCTTTGGCGAGGAATACATTTCCGGTAGATCTTATCAGGTAAAGAAAATACTTGATCCTCCTGTTTCTATTTTTTTTTTTTTTTTTTTTTTTTTTTTTTTTTTTTTTTATAAACTTAAATTTGGTTTCTATCGATAAAGTAATATTACATGGTTCTTCGCATAATGAAAATGCCGATAGTCGATAAACTTGGGAGTTGAAATATCGACAAACAATAAAATGGAGAAATGAAACTGTGTTGGTACAAAAAAATCGCGCGCAATGTAATGCGGCGTCAGTACGAAAGTGGCGCGGAGGTGGTGTCCGCTCGCTCTTCCTCTCTCGTGTTTTTTTTGCCAGAGTACAGCAGCAGCGCGCAGAGAGCTACACAGAGCGCAGGTTGATTGGCAGGCAGTAGCGAGTCGCTGCTTTCGTCGGGCGAGTCGTCGAGTCGTCGAGTCGTTGGGCAGTCGAGTTGTCGCGGTCAGACGAGAATAAATCGCTCGAGGATTTCGATCTCTCGTCTTTACGTCACACTCGTTGTCGTTCGCCGTGTCCCGTTGTTCCGTATGCGTGTTCCCCGGCACCTCCTTGCGGTCGGTCGCCATTGTCCCTGACATGGAAGCCTATCAAAATGGCAGAGATCGTGCAGATGTTTTTGTTCCTATATAAGTCCAAGTATCGTCGGAAAGGCCAGTGGCGGCCGCGATTGACGTGCGGCGACGTCCTCGTCGCCGCGGTGCATCATCATCATTATCATCATTCTTCTTCTTATTCGCGTCGCACCGATCATCGCGATCGGCATCAACGCAGCTATGGTAGCGGCGAGACAACCAACGTGTCCTGGGCGCCGTTCCTGTTGTGGGCGGCTCTCGTCTGTTGCTTGGTGCACGTAAGCGCCGCCGCGTCCTCCGCCCCGTCGTCGCCGACCGCGGACACGACCTGTGATCCCGACATCTGTGTCAACGGTGACTGTGTCAATGGCACCTGCGTTTGCCGCGACGGCTGGCAGGGCGAGCACTGTCAATATTGCGGCGGCAAAGTCAGGTAAGCTCTCAACTGTCATCTGTCACAATCTTTTCAATTCTGCCGATTTTTTCGCCCTCTTTTTCTCGTATTTCGCGTTCGATTTTTTTTCCGCTACACGCGATTTTCAGCACGACGGTGACGCGCTCCGTTCGTCACGAGCGCTCCTGCGCCGTTCCTGTTGCAGCTGTCTCGGAGCATATGCTCCGAGAGAGTTCGATGCAGGTCGCCTGTTCCAGAAGACGACACGCGATGTGCCGACTAGCGCTCATGTACATTAATAAATTTTATAATCAATATCAATATAATAAAAAAATATTACAAGAAACTACTCTTGGAGTAAATCAACAAAGAAGGATCAATCGGAAAGAAATACAAACAAAAGACAAATTTAAGAATTAAAATAAGATAAAAAGAAATACGCTTGGCAACGATTATATTTTTTAATTTGTTAATTATTTTTATTAATTTTATTTGTGCTAGTTTGTACAATAACATCGCGCGCTAATTCTTTGCTCGTTCTCTTCGTTCTCTCAAGAGAGAACGAACCGTGCGAACGAACGTGCGATCGATGCGATTAACCTAACCTAAACCTCTCTTCATAACTAGAAAATATCGGTTTTCAACTATCACGGGGAAAATTTGTGGAAACCGAATACATGAGGGACACCATTTCTCCCTGCATCCGACACTTCGTTCGTGTACATATGTATGTACTTATACTCTCTAGCGACCAAAAAAACGCGCTTCTCGTACTGTCGCGCGCTCGTTCGTGTCAAGTGCAACGGGATCTTGTGACTTTCTAGGTCGTTCTCGTCTCTTCGATCGCGTGTTCCGGGTGAACGCGCGACGAAGAGATTCTCGCTGTCCACTTCGCTTTTACGACGACGTAAATAAACGCCTGCGTGCGTGCATATGTAACCACGCGTGCGTACATACATTGGCATGCGTTTTAATAGTGCAGACACGCGTTGTATTCGCAATATATAAGATTCGCATTCGAGAGGTCAGTGAGTAACGTAAAAAAATGGCACAAACGAGAAGAAATTTTATGGATATATTTTTTCATTTCATTGTTTTTCTCTTCTGAATACGATAGACGCAATTTTTTGTTGTTTTTGTTTATTTTTCTTCAACTCTTAAAAGAGAGATTTACTTTTGACGTACCGCAGATGATAAAAAAAATGAGATCAAAATGTTTCTTTATATATTTAAAAAATTTATATTATATCTCTGTATTATTTGAGCAAAAAATAGTTTACTCTTTAATTTGTATCTAAGTTTGTATTGGTCGTAGTTTTTTTTTTTTTTTTTTTTTTTTTTTTTTTTTTTATGGGAGATCTTCAAGCTAAGAACATAAGACAAAATAAAAAGTCAAGTGTGGCTGCGGGTATGATGTGGTGCTTGAAACGTAAAAGATTTGTACGTCTCGCGGTAGTTCTGCCTCCTATTTAAACTCAAGGCGGAATGAAAAGGGAATGAGCAGTGGGGAATTAGAAAGAAAGGCAGGTATTGTATACACCTACGCGAGTCTTCTTCTGTTTCTGCATTGTTTACTCCAACCGTATACAGCAGGAAAAGCCGACTGACAGACAGCCCACTCGAAATGATCCGAGATTAGATTCGCGCGTGTCCGATCGATCGATTGTCATCGACGTTAAGCTCTCGTCGTCGGCGCGACAACCGGGGAAAGTGCTCTCTGTCAAGGGTGCTGATTACGCAGCGCCGTCAAACTCAGCGAGACGAGAACAAAAACAGTCTGCGCGACTGGCCGCGCTTGTGCATATGTACAACACGTATCGCAATCCCGCCATTGTTTTCAGAGACACATCAGTCTGAAATGTAAATCTCAAAGTTGTCGGGAAAAAAAATCTACATGTATTTACGTAAACAAGTCCTTGAGAGTGTACAAAGAAGATGAGAATAAGAAAAAGTATTTTTTTTCAACATCCTCTTGTATTTAAATTAAATAAAAATTAATACATCAATAAATAACAGAAAAAAATAAATTACACATCAGTATATTATGATAATTTTTGTCAACAAGTCAACTATTTTGAACTTTTGTTGTGCGAAATTAATAGTCGCGCGTTTCTTTTTTTTTTTTTTTTATTTTTTATTAACGTTTCAGCGGACAGTCTTTAACGCGGAGGGAAAGCTTTCTTCTTGCAAGTCACAGAACTGCATAATCGTTGCATAATAGTCATGTAATGAAAGTTTAGAAATCGGATATTTATGCTGCGCTGAGCAAATCTCACACTTATGCAACGCGTTAGTTCGCGCGCGCGCGCGCGATGCCGCCGGATGTTCATTCGGAGTTCTTCGGGAAAATGTCAAAGGTACTCTTCTCTTGTCCAGAGAGCAGTCGTCGTCACGTTCGCTTGCGAGCGATCGGAATTCACGGCAAAGATATCCACGGCTTGAATATTTCTCGTCGACTTCTGACGAATATCTTACATTATTCGGCGAATATTTTCAAGAAATATGTTCTCGAGGTTTTGACAAATTCAAAAGATCAGTAAAAATCGAACTTTTATTACATACACGAGGAAACAGTGCGAAGCAGTTGTTCGATTTTTTCGAGGATTATATAAATAACAATGTTACAAGCGTCGAACTTTTAATTCGGAAACGAGGACGCACAATTGTGCTTTCTATCTCGAATTCTTCCGACAATTTGAAGCATCATCCTTTTATATCCTTGGCAAATACCCGCGTCGCGTTTCGATCTCAAACTTCGATGTCGCCTTTTCGTCGCGCGTTGCTGGAAATTGCGGAGAGAGTTTTTCTTCAAAGAGAGGAACGATATCTCGGTTCGTTTTACCGCACTTTGATGGTCTCGCTGAATACCGATGCTTCTCGCAGAATTCGCAGCGACATTTTTCTCGAAAAAGTTTCCGCGCTGAGAAAAATCCGGATAGTCTCGCACGCTGGAAACACGGTCGCGTACTATCACACGTTGAAATTTTGTGTCTATCTCTAAAAAATTAATCCCCATTTCAGCAGACGTTTCGCTGTCCACACCGACAATGATCAATAGACACTGTCCGGAGATATCATCTTCTTTCATTTTCCACGTACATGTAAAAAGATATAAGTTTTCGGAATCGGAACGCGTGCGCAGCAAACGACGAATTTAAAGGTCAAAGAACTCCGGAGAGAGATTTCGATATTCTTAGCCTCTCGCTCTTCTCGGGATCGTTCATCTCTCGTTTTGTGTTCAAGATTCGTCGTGTTTGCTATCAACATTTGATTTATTAATGCACTCGATCTCTGTAATCAGAGCGGAAGTCGATAACGCGCACATTCTGTTACGACAAACAGAATTATCAGAAAAATATTTGCCGAGTAAAGAATCTCTCCTCAAATTGAACGAGAGAAGCATTGTTGTAACATACTCTCTCTGATCGATTCATCCACAGAAAAAGAGTTATTAGCAAACTGTCAAAAACGTGTCATTTAAAATTACACTTGTTAATAGACTCCGTAAATAGATGTTTTTTTATTTGTTAATTAATTTAGGTTCCGTGAAATTAAATCAATAAGATGCTAATTAGGTCGTGAAAAGAAGGCCAAACGCTGTTGTTGATGCGCATTTACAAGTATACTCTTCATTTTTTTAATAATAACATTTTCGAGTCTGGCTTGTTTTTTTAGTGGCTTGTCCAGTGATTTCTACGTAAAATTGCAAATAAGAGAGGAAGTACTACGAGAATTCATCGGAGATTCAACGGAAAAAGTAAACTCTATCGAGCCCTTTTTTTAGTTTGCATCAGGAAGCTATACCGGAAGCAACTTTGACCGACTGCATCGTAAATTACACGCTTGATTAGACAATTGTATACATATTGAACGATGCATTAGCGCGTGTCGTGCGATTCTTTATCTTTGTTACGTGTGTCGCGCCGCCGCCACCGCCGCCGCCGCGTCACATGTGACAAAAGCGTGCACATGTGAGAGACACACACAAGCAGAGCACACGCTGCTCTTACGTGTGCGCGTTTCGTTGTGCTCGGCATAATGTGGCTTGTCTGCATCGGCAATCGCATCGCGTTGACAGAAGACGCGCGTAAATGCGGCGAGCTCGTTAGTTCGCTCAGGCCAGAAGAATTTCGTCTCTCTTGCAGTCGTCGCTAATTACGACCCCGCGTCGCGTTCCCGTCTGTTGCAAGCTGCAGCGCATCTGCGCGCGCTGCACATGTCGAAGAGAACGTCGAAATTGCTCCTTTAGAAACGCGACCGAACGAACGACAGAGCGGCATCGCGGCACTTTGTAACGTATCTACCTTCATTTCGTTGAAAAGACGAAGTCGTTTTAAAAATAGCAAGCGTGTAAGTAAGTTATTAATATGAAATTTATTATTTTTTCAAATTTAGATTCTTATTTTAGAGTTACATTTGATGTTTTTATTTTTGTTTTTTGTTTCACAACACCAATAATCCATTGTATGATATCTACTTTAGTAAATTATTGATCAATGTGCAGAACGTAATTAAAGAAAAAGAAAAAGAACCTAATTAACGTAAAATATCCTCTTATTCTATAGATTCTAATAAATTGAAATAGAATAAGAATAACTATATATATGGCCGTTTACGAAGACAATTTTTGTAATTATTAGCTGAGAGGTTTGTTTCGGATGAGAAAAATCCATTGATTATCTATCGGAACGATACGGATTGCAGCGCGACTATTTGCAAGTTTAATTGGCCGATAATAGCCGTGTGCGCGAAAATAATTACTCGGCAATTCTCGTCGTCTACAATCACGTCACACGCAAGTTGCAAATCATATTAGGTGATTACGTTTAATTTGAAATTCTTTTGGCGCAAACGATTCGACGACATTTATTAAGATAATTTGTGCATTATTATTTCTGACTAAATGTCTCCGACGTAATCTCATCTTGTGACAAATGAACTCATCAACATTTTACAAATGTTCAATCCACGACGATGACGGTCTTTGTTTGCACAAGTATGATCTTTAAATATCACTGAAAAAAAATATCTAACTTCAAAAAACTAGGGTCTTTTTCGAGTTGTATCGATTATCGTTAAATCGCAATGAACCGTGACAAAAAAAGACATAATAGATTAACGAGAACAAATATCGACAATTTGTCTTTTGAAAACTTACGCCTTCCGCAGCATTTTTTTTTTTTTTTTCTACTTCGCGATTTAATGCCACTGTATAAAATCCATGTCATCAACGCTTAATGTCCCACGTAATAAATGTCCATAATGTTCTCTATGAATACTAACTATGTGAGTATCAGCGGACAAACTTCCCACTTGCAGTTAACCCGTCCTCGCTAACTGTGAAGTATCGCATAATCCTAAAACTATTCTACCGCTCGCTTCCGACGTAACTATTCCGCGTCCGAAACCCCTGGTCCCCAGGCACACGATAATATCGCGAAATTATCCATTAGTACCTAATATTCGCATTAAGCTGTGAATTTAATTAGAGTCGCGAGTGTTTCCGCGGAACGAGCCCGACGGTGGCCCGAATCTTTGTATAAGCCCGGGTTTAATCGTCGGTATTAAGTCCTTATATCCTCCTGGACTTCGTTCGGGTCCTCTGACGAGAGGAGGATAACGCGTGCGATAATATTTTCAACGGCGCGTGAGAAAAGTACAGAGAATTTCTCTAGTGAGGCGCGCACAAAACGTCCGTCCGGGCTCGGATTTTCTGCCGGTCGAAGCAAATTCTTGCCGGATATTCCTCTTCCGCCAGGATTTTTACCAGACACTCTGTCTCAACTTTTCTTTCGCGGAATCGTCGCGAATCTCGTCGCGACAAGAAAGTCTGAGAAACTTTGTACGTATTCAACAGGACTAATTCCAAGCCTCGCATATGCGCGTACACGTACAGATAAAATTTAAAAGTTTTGCAAGGCGAGAAAAAGAGAAAAGTCGCTGCTTATTTATGTTATAGTGTTTTCTTGAACTATCTTTTCCCTCTGTGATCTAATTTGTTTCACATTTGCGATGAAAAAAAGCTCGCGAACAAATGGCGCACGACTGTTTGCGTTCATTACTCGTAAGTTTTGTTTGTTATATAATTTCTCTTTATTTTTAATATTGTCAGAAGAAAAAATCTGCAATCAACAATATGCATTTACTCGAAGCGTTTTCTTCCGAAGTCTCGGAGACACTAATCGCGCTGAATAAACGCACACGCGTATCTCATCCTGCGTTTTGCTACTATATTTGTACATAAAGCAGTCGCACGTGCTCGGACAAGAATGAAGGCTTGCAAGAGAAGATAAGCGCACGAGTGGGTTATGCATAATGTAACAACACGCGATACGAAACAAAACGAAATCTTATCCCCGCGATAACAAAATCGATGCGTTTACAGGATGCGCATGACTAGGAGAAAAAACTTCAAAATTACATCCAGTCGCGGATCTTATACGAAAGACAGAAAGCTCTCGACATATATGCGCTCGTGGTATCAAACGAGAGATACAAGAACAATTTTGCCATAACGAGAAAAAAGCAACGTCAAAGCAACGTCAGCATCGGATAAAAAGATACACTCCCGCGAGACAAGATCGAGAACACGTTCGCGTTATACATATAGAAAACGAAGAAACGAAGCAAAATAATAAAATCAATTATATCTCATTATTAATAACTCTGAATTTAAATTTCTTTCGTCGCGTTAAATATTTGAACGTCTCTTTGCATTTCAGTTACGTCGAATAAAATGTTCATTAAGGTAATTGCGCTCCATTATTTCTTAATATATCGTCCGCGAATGTATATATAATTTCTCATCTAATTTAAAAGGATTTTAAATTACGTATTATTAATTTCGTAATACAGAGAATAATTCGTTACATACATGCATATATTACAATATACTCTTGTTCATTTAGTGAAATATGAAATTTCTGAATTATGTCCAGACACTTAAGAAGAAAACAAATGTTCGATAATACTTTAGCGTATTTGATTTTATGTTTCAGTGTTTCTGTTATCTTCTAACATATCTACGCGCGATAACGATTTATTTGAGAGTACTTTAACTGAGATATAATATTGGATGAGATATTATCTTATCTATTTGAGGAAGCTCAAATATTACAGTTTCGATCGATACGACTGCAGATAAAATAATCCCCTTGACAATGTTATGCATGTACGTGCACATTTTTCTGGGAAAATTAATGAAAGCAGAAAAAAACACTTTATTATTTCACATTTTTGCACATATTGGCGATAATTGTCACTTGTATATAAAACGCTGCTCTATAAAATATTCCCCAAAACTACGAAAAATGCAACGAAGTGACATGCAAGTTTTCGAGTCACGTTATTCTCTCGCGCGTATCGTTTATTACATACTCTCACGTGCTTTGCTCAATGAAATTCCACCGATATACGAATAGAAAGCGAATCGATACACGCTTTACATTTTCTTATACGGACATAAGACCATGTTAGTTAATCTCCGAAATATAATACGATATATATGCCGTGAACGAGAAGATTTCAACGAAGAAGAATGTTAAATGCGCCGAATATCTCACGATGGATGACGCGATACGCTGAGAAATTGCGGATAATTGCGGTGCATGCGCTGAGTCATTAAATTCTGGCGCGATAAGACCGTGCACGGTGTCTCGAGAAATTTATGCAAAGTATCCTCGAGAACACAGACATCTTCCTGCGAATAAGATTTTCAAAACGTTTTCTTTTCGATTTTTACGCCGCGCTCACGTAAAAACACGCGTAATGAACGCGTGTGTACGACGATTCAATGCGCTCGTAAATGAGAGTGGTAGTTCGAGGGGTTAATTGTGTTTGCGACGGATGCCGCGAGTCCACTGAGAGTCCGTAGAGAAAAACTGTTACGTTTCTCGCTCGCGAGGCAAATAGACTTCGGCGAAATTGGAAAGCGTTCCAAATGTCACCTCGCCCATAAAACCTTTCCTCCCGGTGAACCCAACGAGAGCTTCCTACCGTTTCCTGATCCGTCGCGTTATGATCTCAGCGCGTCATTGGTGCAAGGACCTCGATCAGGTACATACATACCGGGACGGATTCTCTTCAACGAGATTCAGGAACTTTGAGATTTTTCTTCGAAATAGGAATCGATATATGAAGAAGAAGAATGACATGTTACATGTTATACTATATCCTTCGTTGAAAAGAATCACTCTACTAATGTCAGATAAAATTTATCGACTTTATGAATTAATTTTATTTGTAAATATTGATTTTATTTTTTAAAAGTCTTTTATTTTTTACATTATATTTACGTTTCGTTTTTTTTTTGTTTTACTTATAATAAAAGCAGGAAACTGTTCTCTTTATTTGCTCCGATTTGGAGCACAGATGAAGAGCAGAATGATGGAGCAACAGAATTGAGTTAAAGAAATAATGTAACAATTATCAAAAAGTCGTGAAAAATAATAAAGAATAAAATCGATTCAAAAGAGGCAAGCGCGATAGTATACAGTATCCTTTGTTTCTCGTTATTTTTCTTCTTTCTATAAATTTTTCGGCTTTTGTCCACTTCTTCGCCGAGAGACGAGGGAGACAGATTCGGAAACGGATTCTGGGCTTTGTTTTTTTTTCTTTTTTCCAATATAAAAATAAGCCAGCAACGTCTATTCTTCTCGCTATCGATCGAGAAAGACGCGAAGTTCGTTATTCCCGCGGTTGCTAAATTAAATTATTACCGCGAGAGCATTGTCATTCATGTTCTCTCTTTTTCTATTTTCAACGTCGCGCGCGCGGACGTGGCGTGCGCGGAGTTTCGCAGTCGCATTTCAATGCGTTATTCATGCATTTGAAGTGCATGTCAATACGCGTGACAGGTTTGTTATGCTTAACTCGTGCAACGAACCGAACTCGTTGTTAATCGAAATGGTTTGTACAGACGACCGCTCGTTGTTTTTTTCTTTCTCTCTCTCGTTTCGGTATATAAGTGAGATATATACGCGATTCTTTCAAGCGCGCCGCGCACTTTTGCATTCTATTTTGTTTATCGACCGTCGTGTCTTGGCGAGCTTTTGCATCATTGATTACAAAGAACACAAGATTAGTCCGATGAATATTGCATGATGTAGACTTTCCCAGATCTCTATCCCTTAAACATAATACACACAATTTCTTTCTCTAAACATATAAAAATATTTTTCAAGCAAAAAACAAAATACAAAAAATAAAAAAGAATGAAAGAATTTTTTTATTGTCGAAGAAAAGTGACATGTACACATTACATTTCGCGATGACTGTAACCGGCTGAATTTAATTATAATAAACATATTAGTTAGAATTTAATTATAATAAACATATGAATTTAATTATAATAAACATATTAGGAAAGAGTTATATTTACAAAATCTAACTTGCAAATTTGCAATTGTCTAAATTACGTAAATTTTCATATTTCCGAAGTCGACTATTGCAGCTTGCATTCTCCACTGACTCAGTGTTTTGCCAAAAATCGCTGGAAGTTGAATTCTTCAGTATCGGACGCTCTAATATACATATATGCGACAAGTAAATGAGTACATTCCAGGAACTGACGCCAACAATTTTTATTGTTTCTCTCACTCTCTCGAGACCTTTTGCAAAGGTTCTCCGTTTTCGCCGCCGGTTTATTTTGCTCGCGGGTGCAATAATACAACGGATCATGGCAACGCGAAAGCGAGGATCGAAAACGAAATATGATTTTCGCGATGTTATTACGTTCCTCAGCTTCCGATAACGCAGATACGTAGATACGGATCGTCTCTTGCATCGCTTTCACGTATCCCGACATTTGATAAGAATTGCGGAGACAAGGAGCAGCGTGCGAGATCTATCACGTTACAGTTTCAATATTTTTTTTCTATACGTACCTGTACGAAGGGGTTTAGACGGGAAGATGTGTTTTTGAAATTTCCGACGCTCGTTGGCTTTTCGCGAGAGATGCGAATCTTTCACGCTGCGTTCGTTGCGTTATTTCCGCGGCGTCGGTTATTGACAGGCGAGTACAAAAGTTTCGATGGGTTCCTCAAAGACGTTGCGACTGATCCAGTTTTATAACGGCACTTACAAATATGTAAATGTATCGTTGTGGAAAAGTCATATCTTTAGTAGCTGTCGTTATAAACAAGAATTGATTTGGATCAGTTTAATTGCGTGTGTGTGTGTGTGTGTGTGTGTGTGTGTCTTGAAATATATAAAATGAATAATTGAGAGAGAAAAAATCGCGTCTTTTCACGACCTACAAAACTACTCTTCTTTATTCCTCGATGAAAACCCGGCTATCTTTTTGTGATAGAGAATACGAATGGCTGCCAGAACGGTTGGAGAAAGATAACAGAAAACAATGGGGATTGTACTTGATATAGAATGAATAAATCGTTCTTAATAAAATTACTTGATCCATTTTTCTATTATATTACAAAATTCATCAAAACTTTCAAGCATTTGCTCAATAAAAACCGGATTGAGAACCGGTAGAACTCGTGATTTTTTTACCGAAGTCCATGTGTAGGCGTCTGGCACGCGGTTGTGCCGCCTTCGCGATTTTCACGATGGAAATTTCGCAAGACTCGCACTCGGAAAATGAAACCGAGTCGAGCAGCGATCGGAGAAATGCGTCGGTTTCATTAAAAAAAAAAAAAAAAAAAAAAAAAAAAAAAAAAAAAAAAAAAAANNNNAAAAAAAAAGTGTTAATTTGCTGTTCAAGCCTTTGAAGAGAAACTTTTGCGAACGTTAAGTTGAAGTCTCGCAAAAATTGTTTTTTTCTCTCTCGCGGTTTAAGTGCCGTCAGTCAATTGCGCGATAGTTTTTTGCATTTACACAGAAAGAAACCGAATTCTTCAAACATTTATAAATACGTATGTATAATTGCGGCGATATTTCCTCTTGCGCGTCTTTTGCAAAAATGACGTAACAACAACCGATAACTTCCAATTGGAAATATATTCTCAATCGACGCGTTTAGAATTGGACGACGAAACGAGCGCGGAATTCGAAATGTGTGTTAGTTTTTGTGCGATAACAGCTATCCGCGCGCGCGCGCTTTATCACGTTACACGGCGCGCGCTTACAAGCAAACTTAACGCCGGGGAAAATTCTAATTACGACAGAGACAGTTTCACAGGACAGCGTCTCTCATTAAGCGTTCGTTCTCTTCAGCTATATCTTTTGTTGCATTTGCCTATCTCTTTCTTCTTACTGCACACACCCGTTAAAACGAAACGGATGTGTATCCGCCTCGTTTTAAGCGCGCGGAAAGGGTCCCTCACAGAGCGCGGGGGAGGAAACAAAATTATTCCGTCGCAGCGCTTTTTCTCTTTATGCA
Organism: Pseudomyrmex flavicornis; assembly: GCA_014825475.1. Lineage (NCBI taxonomy): Eukaryota > Metazoa > Arthropoda > Insecta > Hymenoptera > Formicidae > Pseudomyrmex > Pseudomyrmex flavicornis. The sequence goes on from QVNW01000034.1 coordinate 25,794, forward strand.
TACAAATCTCGACTCCTTAATGCCGATTCAACATTACAAGAAAAAAAAATTCTGCAGCAATTGTAGTTAATTGAATATAATATTGCAGTTTCTCTTTTTTTCTTTTCTTCGCTCTCTCTCTTTCTCTTAGAAAATCCAACTTTACGGGCACTTCGTGTACAAGAACTGCAAGCGCGAATGTTGTTCTTCGTGTGAAATTAATTATACTCGTGTCTTTGTGTGATATCGAAAATACAAACGATTTTTTTCTCTCTCGATCATTTTAAATTTGACACTTTCTTAAGTAGATCGTGAAATGCAATGTATCTGCGCACTGGAAGTGTGCAGTACACGTATAATCTCTGGATGAATGAAATTTAATCTTTCTTATGAGTTACGAGTCTCCGGTGCGCGTTCACGATGACGCGAAGTGTTGTCGCGTACTTGCCGCGTGTGTGTAGCCTCCGTGCTTTTTTTTTCGTTACTTCATTCTCCATGCTTTCTTCCATAAATTCCCACTTTATGCTATTAAGAGAGAGAGAGAGAAACACTTACGTGCGTAATTTCTTTTTCTCCGAACTCCGTGTCTCTCCGCGAGATAAATTTTCCGCCGCGTCATTACGGCGCGCATGAAGTACAAGCGAATGCAATTTAGCGGCGAGTGACGTCGTGGCTAAAATTCTCTCCTCGGCCATTGATTTCTCGGGATCTCTCTCTCTCGAATCTCTCCTCACAACAACATAGGAATCAGATTATGTTGCTCTCCGTAAAATTTCTAAGAAATCTCACTTTACAGCTCCGCCGCTGTTCACGGCTTTTCTCGTTTAAGTAAAAAATCTTCCCTTTTCTTTTTCTTCTTCTTCTTCTTCGAGAGAAAGAGAAGATTCCTTCCTTTTAATCCCTGTTGTTCCGTAACTGCACGGAGAAACGGCGGAATTAAGTCGCGAGAGTTTTATTCTCGTTCATTCTGTTCTCTCTTCTTTCTCACGTCGTTGTTGTTCGGCTCCCATTTCTAATCTCGTTTGTTGATAACATCTGCATTAGTCACGTCGTTACGTAAGCAGAGATTCAGGACTGTGTACTTTCGCGCGAGAATTATCGGAAGTGTGTATCTCGCTCATGGCAACGCAGTATTCCGGAGTGCTCCGGGTTCCAGGTTTGGTCTTATTTTAATCCTCTCCGATGCGCGCGGGATTCTCACGATCTGTCACACGTGGATTGAATTCCGGCGGAATCAATAAATTTCGCCGACGATCTGTTTCGAAAAACAGAGAATTCGTCATTTCTAGTGTACTTTGCTCCGTTACGATTTGCACACAATGCGCGTTAGAAAAAAAAAAAAAAGAAAACGACGTTTCCACAGTATCATCGCTCATAGAGAATCTCAGATGTCTGGAAACTTGACGTTTCTTCCACGAACGAGAATATCAGATTTCACAAGTGCTCATGAATTGGAAATGACTTTTGGAAGTCTGACGTACTTTTTTTTCTTTTTTTGTGCGAGGAGACCCATCGATACACACCAAGAGATTCTGGAGATATTTGCGTCACGCAGACAGATCAGGTTCATCACGATGCTTGACCAGTACGCTAGTAAACTGATGTCACTGTTATTAATACATACAACTTTACGCATGTAGAACTCTCTGTCGTTCTTTTGGTCATTAATTTGCGAGAAAATGTCTGTACCTCGTAAAAATAATCGATGTAATTAACAAGAGTGTTAAACTATTAATATTTTAACTTGTTTTTATAGTCTCGCAATGTGTTTTACATATTTATATTTCAATTCGGTCTTTACGTAGTCAAACAGTGGGTATGTGTTTTGTTAATTTCAACTATTTTCAACGTGTCTCTGAAATTTTCAGTGAAATTTTTTTTCCACTCGAAAAAAGCTAGGAAATTTGCAGGGAATGTTTTTATTGTTTATTAAAAAAATTAAACGAACTGATGAAACAAGTCAAGCGCGGGAAGCTGCAGAAAATGTACAACACTTTGTTCGCATTTTCAACATCTCTTAAAGAAATTTTCAGTAAATGTTTTCTGCTTGAAAAAAATTCAATGAAATTTGCAGAGAAGTTTTTTTTATTGACATTGTTCACTCAAAAATTAAATAGAACAAATTGACGATAAGAAGAAGTTTGAATATAACAATCTGAGGTACGACACGCATTCCCGATATGTCCCTCAACAACCTGCTCGAATTCCACGTTGCTCATATCTCTTGTTCGACTTCGGATGAAGAAATAAAACCGACCGGACGGTCGTCGAACTTGACGTCGAACGTGACTCATCGGTCTTGTTGATTGTCGCGGAGGAACGGGATTCTGTGAGCGCCGCGGTCCATTCCCCGATATTCACGAGCGGCTCTTAATGAGACGCGGAACTTCAAAACGCGTCTATAATCGATAATGATTGAACCGTCTACGCTCGCACTTTACGTCGAAGCACTCGCGATTCTCGTCAAAAGATAATGTAATTCCTTTAAAGTGTCCGCATAATTGCGTAAACTGTAATCTGCATTTGTATAATTTTGCTTTGCGACAAGATCTCAAGATGTATCCGTCTTTTTTTTGCTTACGAGATTTTTTTTAACTTAATATCTCAGCATTTTCACTCGAGTACATATATTTACATTTTTGCTTTATTGCGGAGAATATTTAAAATCGTTCTTCCATCTTCGCGTAGTTTCCATTCGGTCTTTACACGGTATGCTAATTTCGTTTCTGTGATCCGTTCTTGATGCTTGCGTTGCAACAGGCATGTGTTGCAATTTCGGCAATTGCGATAATAAATACTGCGCAATCCCACTAAAGTTTAATCTTCTCTGTGTGCCTCGAAACTATTAATTACATTACATCTTAGAAACAAAACGAGAATTCTTATTATATAGAGAACGCTTTTATTAATTCCTAGCGTAAGAATTGCGCTTTGTGTCCGCGTTGTTTTACTCGAGAATTTAATTAATTGGAAGACTTCAATTTTCGATAGCTGTAATGCTAATAAAAAACTTATTTTAATTATAATATATATAATGTTATATGATTTTTGCGTATATTACAAAAAAAAATAGTTTGCAAGTGAAAAATAAAGACCATCGAAGATGGTCAAACAAGCGATGACATTCGCATCGCAAATAATTAAGAAAGAATGTGTGTGATAAGTAATAGAGTCAACTTGTAAAAACGTAGAAACCTCACAAACTGTTCTTCCGTGTCCAGCACGTACTTCGTATTTATTAACACGAGGATGTCTTCTCGGCGTGAGCGCCAGCGTCTTTGTTGCAAAACCTTCGCGATAACGAATCTGAACTTTGCTATCGTAAAACTTGTAATCGCATCAGATAAAAAAGTGTATGTACTTATATATGTACCACTTATTATCTTTAAAACCACGCATTTTCTTATCTTGACAATTTCAGATCATTGATTGTCTTATCGATGCAATTGTTCGTCTCTTTGTTGTTTCTTTGTTGTTTTTACATATCTTTAAAAAAACTTCTTGAACATTCTTTTGCACAACATAAAATTGTTCGTAATAAAATAAGTACCTGATCGCGCCGAGGCTAATCGTGAGAACACGCGCGTAATGTTACACTCGCGTTACATACTCACGTATCGTATTCTGCAATAAAAATTTTATATACGCGGTTGCATCGCGCGCGCTAAAAAAATATCCGACGCAGTATCCGCCACTTGTGTCGATTCATAGGTGTAATAGCGGGCGCGTCTTCGTGAAAGCCGCGCTTTTTTTTTTTTTTTTTTTTTTTTTTTTTTTTTTTTTCGTGGCGCGTCCTGTGTGTGTAAGTGAAACACGTGTGTTACCTAACCGCAGGTGTTCTATGCTCCTCGTTATTCCGTGACGGTGTTATTAATTAACCGTCGGTTCGATTCAAATGTGCGTTTTTGTATCTTTAATTAATAAATAGAGTTTTCATTTCACACGAGTCATTATAACGCCTTGCTCGTGAAGACTATTGCGCGCTGTTTGATAAATGTTTTTTCATTTCCAAATATCGATGTTACAAATTATTTTCATATGCGCTATCACACGTTTACATTCTCGCGAATTTGATATAGAAACATCGTTACATGTCTCTCTTATCATATCTCCGGGATTAATCGGCAATTACAGATAGGAATTAAGGTAATATTAACTTTCTCGGAGATCTCACCTAATTAAAATTCAAATAACGAGGAGAAATGTGATTTTAATCGATTCAGATCCTATTCTTGTAGGAATTATGATTAAGGATTATTTTCCTGCAAAACTTATTTAAATAGGAGCGAGAGAGAGAGAGGAAAAAAGAGAAAAAGATTGATATTATCGAAGTTAATGAAAAACTTTTCTTGTATACCTAACGGTTAATTCATTCTCCATTCTTCTCTTTGCAAAGTTAAAGAAAGAAGTAACTGACTTTTCTTCTCATTATATACTCAAAGAGAGTATTATGAAGCATCAGATATATATATATATATATCGTATAAATGGAGATAGAAGAAAAGTAAGATCTCGAAAGGAGTGCGTTGGTGACTCACGGCGTTGCATCACATTTTCCTCTCGTCAAGGATGTTCTCTGAACGTCGGTTCTCATTCCGACTTCCGGCTTGCCTTGCACCGACCGCACTGTTAGCAATCGTTGGGAAAAAATGGGGTGCAATTAACGAGGTCGACCGCTCCCGTCGACGCTGATGCGTCGCTCTCTTCCGTGTCACGTTTGTTGTTACATCCGCCTCCGATGTGCACATCGCCGGCTCTCTGCGCGGCTCGAATCGTCGGAATTACGTCCGATTATTACTCAACGCTCTCACGCAAGCGCCGTTTATCGCAAATTGACGAACATTTTACCACGAGGATTCTATTTTTTCTCCGACGAAAAAGAGACAATCGCAACATTTTCTCCGCTTGCAAACGCGTAAACTTGGAGCAAAAAGGTCCAACGCGTACACGCACCTACGTCAACGATGAACTTTGCATGCCGCATACATTATTTTGTGAGATACATCTATCTGCTTTACCGCCCACATTTTTATAGCCTTTCTTGTGTTTGCGGCCACAGAGCAATTTTGAATAATTCGTGCCAGGGCACGTTTTGAATTATTAAAGTCAAACGAATTTGCCTCGTCTGTTATAAATTATATTCGTAAACGTTTTATAGAGAAAAAATCAATATCCTACATTGTTATTATCGTTGTTACATTTATTATACTTTTTAATAAATTAATATTTTTGTATTTCTTATATTTGTTTAATAAAAAGTAATTAGTATTATATTTGATAATTATAACATGCGTTACACAATATGCGGGATGTGTGCTTCCTTCCGGTAGATTGTCGGAGAGGAGCGGGAGCATCCACGACGGTTTCGGCAACTACACGGCGGACGTCAAGTGCTCATGGCTAATCGAGAGCCAGCCAAACACCAAGATACGGATGCACATAGAGCAGTTCGCGACGGAATGCGGCTGGGACCATTTGTACATCTACGACGGCGACAGCGTCGAGGCGCCGCTACTGGCCGTCTTCTCTGGCCTGATGCACGAGAACAACTATCACGTACGCCGTGTGCCGGAAGTGACAGCGAAATCCGGCAGCGCCCTGCTGCACTTTTATTCCGACGTCGCGTACAACATGAGCGGCTTCAACATCACCTACAAGATCAACGCTTGTCCGAGCAAGTGAGGCTTGACAGTTGTTTTCGGTTTGAGTAAAAATATATGAGTCACTTTTGGGTCATTGATTAAAGAGACAATTAAAGAAAAAGCGTGTTCTACTTTTTTATAAACTGAATTATTGCACCTTCGATTTTCACGCAAAAAAAAAATGGAGATCTTATGTGCGCGAGAACACGAAGACGACGGCCTTGCTCGGCAAGGTGGCGGTCAATCTGAAGAAGCGTAATAAAAGATTACAAGCCGTCGTTAGTTTACAATCGGGTCACTCTCGGCTTAGGAACTTTTATCGAGCTTCTACTGTCTGCCGAAAATACGCGTAATTCTGTGTCACGTTTGATAACGTCACCTGCGGTTAATAGACGATCAGCTGTTCGTGATGCAAAAATCGCTCTTAGGTTTCTTCTCCCCACGAGCGGCGGACAATTTTCGAGATATTGATTTAAATGTCTCTGAAACAAAACGAGCATGGTTTCTTTGTTCCTCAAAGTTTTTTTTCCGTCTCGTATTCTTTAAAAATCTGTGATTTCCGTTTTATTATAAAAAAAATCTATCAAACTAAAACACACTTTACTGCATTGTTTCTGTTTACATTTTTCATTTTGATATTAAAAAGTAAAGCGTATCACAATTATACCAACAAATATCGTTTACTGAAAAAATATTGTTAAGAAGGCAAACATTTGCTCTTTGCAATTGTCGATTAAATATCGTACGTACAAAAGAATATATAGTTATATTTGCTGATCGATAACGCCGGGTCATTACGGGTGGCGTCTTCAAGCGGTTTTGGCTCGAAGCCGAGATTGGTTCAAACGTTATCTACATTAGTCGTGATTTTGATTATTTGTTGTTTTGTTTATTACATTGTTGTTATTAGAATAACAACGGCAGGTCATGGTTAAAATTAAAGTCGTATTTAATTTGTTTATTTTGCACTTTAATTCAGCTTTTTTTTTAAGTATATTTATTTTTTTAGAAGTGAGTTTATCGATACGAAGCATCCGTATATTGATTGAACATGTGTATATTGTATACACGCGTTTAAATCCCGCGTCGTCGGTTTCAGTTCCTCCGACACCGACTGTTCTGGTCACGGCGTGTGTATCGACGGCACGTGTACCTGCTACGCCTGGTGGACTGGTGAGGCTTGCGACGTGGAAGTATGCCCGAACAATTGTTCGAAGCATCTTGAACAGGGCGAGTGCAATCCAGAGAGCCATCGATGCAAATGCAACCGTGAATACAGAGGTAAAAAGACGACGAGAAAAAGAATATAATATAGCGCGCAATAATTATTGCAAAAGTAATTATATAAATAATTAAAGAACTATTAAATAGAACTTACTAAATAGAACAAGATAAAAGTTACTCACCGCGATGTTTTCTAGGCGCAGACTGCAGTCAAAGAAGCGATCACGGATTTTGGGAAACTGTTACGTATAACGGTCTGGCGCCGAACGGCTCGGCTAGTCATTGCTCCATCGTCTGGAAGGACTCGCTGTACGTGGTCGGCGGCGAGAGTTTCCATCGTGCCAAGATGATATACTTCTACGATTTCAACGGTAACGTATGGGAGACAGCTCACGTCGAGAGTCGTGCGCCATTGCCGCGTTACGCGCACTCGTGCGTGCTGTTCGGCGACAAGATATTCGTGTACGGCGGCGTCGTGCAAAACTCCACCGTGACAAACGAGATCTGGGCCTTCGACATATCCACCAAGGTCTGGGAGAACGTTACCGTGCACGACGACTGCCACAACAAGACTATCTGTGGTCCACTGAAGGTGCGCGAAATTCGCTCAAACAATTATCGAAGGAACAATGTAATTTAAAATTAAATCGAATATCGACAATTAATTGTTATGGAACTTCTGTAATTTAGAACTTTCTCTCTCTTTAAACTTGAGAATTTAAATTCGGTTTTCTAACTGTTCTAATTGTCTATTAATTGTTACACAATTATATCTTAACGAGTCGTTTCTACAGGTAGCCGGACATACCGCGACTTTGGTGCAGACAAAAAACAAAAAGGAGAAGATGGTTGTGATATTTGGCTATTCGCCGCAGTATGGTTACTTAAACACCGTCCAGGAGTATTCGTTGAGTACGCGCGAGTGGCAGATCGTCCAGACGAGCGGCTTCCCAGTGAAAGGCGGTTACGGCCACAGCGCCGCCTATGATCCGCTCACGAATCTCATTTACGTGTATGGCGGTTATGTGTCGGAGTCGCAGAGCTCGAATTTACTGACCAGTCGCCTGTATTCGTACGATTCTAACGAGAGCAGATGGCGGTTGCTCACGTCTGCGCCGTCGGCGCGTTTCTTTCACACGGCGGCTTTTGTCACGGGCGGACTGATGCTGGTGTTCGGCGGCAACATGCACAACGACACGCAGGAATCGCACGGTGCGCGATGCTACTCGGCCGACACGCTGGGTTATGACGTCACGTGCGATACATGGCATCACTACACCATGCCGGACATGAACGATCTTCCGCGATACGGTCACAGCGCGACAGTCTTCAGGAACGACTCCGGTGTATCGATGTATATCTACGGCGGCTTCGACGGCGAGATGCTCTCTGATATGTTAAGGTGCGACTCGAATACAATTTATAGATTTTGTTTTATGAAGAAGCTAATTCTGTTGTTAAATTTCTATTATTGCGCAGGTATACTCCGGGTAACTGCGAGAATATAACGAATCAGAATCAGTGTCTGAACGCGCGGATAGGCATGAAGTGCGTGTGGCACAGGCGGGAAGAACGTTGCCTGCACATCATGAAGATATTGCATCACGCCAAGGAACACGACAACGAACACGACAATCCTTACATGAAATGCTTGGACGACACGCCGCCGCGTGGTATGACGTCGCACGAGGAGCTCTGCAAGCTCTTCACCGATTGCGTCGCGTGCTTACAGACCTCGTACAATTGCGTGTGGTGTGGCAAGAGTTGTCTTCACGAAAAGTGCCGGGACCATCCGAATTCGCCGAACTCTAGACCTATCACAGAGCTGAACAATTGTGACAAGAACACTGGCATCGAGTGCTTGCAGCTGCACACGTGTCACGCCTGCTCCAGCAATTCCCGCTGCATCTGGTCGTGGTCCAACGGACCCGATCGCTGTAAGCCGCACTCGAAAACACGAGAGGTGCGTGCGCGCGAGTGCATTTTGATTACATAGCGTGGCTAAAGTATATTAAATATTTAAAACCATGTGTTCTTTAATAGATGTTTTTAATCTTGCAATTTTCCACATCAGGTGAGCATATTAAATGGTACAATCCAAGCGCAGCGCTTGACGGTGGATACGTGTCGCAGTCCGTGCGTCGAGTACACGTCGTGTCGCAACTGCACGGAATCCGATTGCATTTGGTGTCAGAACGAATCCAAGTGCGTGGACAAGAACGCATATCCGGCCAGCTTCCCGTATGGGCAGTGTCGCGAATGGACGGCGATTGACGAACGGTGCCACGCCACGGAGACCGGCAGAGAATGGTGCAGCTTTTACGCGTCGTGCTCCGCTTGCCGATCGGATCCCGGATGCGGCTGGTGCGACGATGGATCGGGCACCGGAAAAGGCCTGTGCCTGCCCGGCGGTGCCCGCGGTCCCAGCAGCAGGAGCTCAATCACGTGCCCATCGGATCAATGGTACTTCACCAAATGTCCGAGTAAGCGAAGTTTTGCCCCAGACCTTCTTTTTTTTTTGTTTTATTTTGTTTTGTTTTGTTTTATTTTGTTTGTATCATATCTCTTATATAATCACATCTCGCTGTTGTTAAGTCGAGATTTTCTTCATTCTTCGCAGTTTGTCAGTGTAACGGTCATAGTACGTGTGTTCCAAATACCAGTCTCTGTATGCAACCGTGCAAGAACAACTTGACTTACGGACCGCATTGTGATAAGTGTAAACCCGGTTATTACGGTAGCCCGCTCAACGGAGGGACCTGTCAGCGTACGTAATCTTTAATTTTTTTGGTCTCACGTGTAATTTAGTATCATTTGTGCCACTGTCACTGAACGAAAGGAATGTAATTGAGTGACTTTTATGATCTGACTATTACAGCTTGTTCCTGTAACAATCAAGGCACGCAATGCACGAGCGAAACGGGCAAGTGTTTTTGCACAACCAAAGGCATTATCGGCGATCACTGCGAGCGATGTGACGTATCCGGCCTGTATCACGGAGATCCAACAAACAAAGGATCTTGTTTCTGTGAGTTCAATCACATCTGAATTTGAAGTTATTTTTATATCCACTTTTACAACATCTCTTTGTAATTTGAGTCGTTCAAATGTCTCATTTCGCGTATTCGCGTTTTAGACGATCTGGCGATCGATTATCAGTTCACGTTCAATCTGAGCAAGAAGGAGGACCGTCATTACCGGGCGATCAATTTTAAAAATTCACCGCCAAAACCCGAGGTTGACGCCGAGTTCTCCATCACGTGCTCCGTGCTCGCCAAAATGAATGTCACCATCAAGAAGGCAAACAGCCCGGAAATACCGTTGCTGCTGGCCGCGAATTGCACAACGAGCATGTACAAACAGCGCTTCAGCAAAGCGGAACACAACTTCGGCAGCGAGGACAACAACACTCTCACCACATTCTACGTATACGTTTACGACTTCCAGCCGCCGCTGTGGATTCAGATCTCATTTTCACAGTACTCGAAACTAAACTTGCAACAGTTTTTTGTTACATTCTGCACGTGAGTATCACAAGTTAAACTTCGGGACGATTCTTGATTTTGAAAGTAAAGCTAGTTCTGGGATTATGTCTTTTATTAGATTTGAATAAGCGTTTTTTTCGAAGAATTAGAATCTTGAGAGATGAGACACACACACACACACACACTCTTATTCGCTCTTTAGTACGCTTGATTTTTTCCAAATTTTCCATGCTCCTTCCATTGTGCTGACCCTCAGGCAGTACTTATTTGTAAATTAGAGATAACATGACACCGCACAGGTGCTTCCTTGCTCTGTTGCTGGTGGCCGCCATCATTTGGAAGCTTAAGCAGAGATACGACATGTATCGACGAAGACAACGACTCTTCCTGGAGATGGAACAGATGGCTAGTAGAGCCTTTAGCCGAGTTCTGGTGGAGATCGAGAGGCGCGATATCGAGAACTCGGAATCGGATAACGAGCTCACTGATTGTTCCAAAAACAAGAAAGTACGTATCCGGACATCTTTTCTTAAGAAACTTTGATTTTTCACAGTCTAAGTTCGCAGTCTCTTATGAGAGGCTTATTTGTTTTCGTAGAATATCCCTCCTAGTCCGATCGCGTTGGAGCCTTGTAGCGGCAATCGGGCGGCGGTCATATCTCTGTTAGTCAGATTACCGACTGGCGGCGAGCCTTACACGCCAGCCGGGCAGAGCGCTGGCCTGGCCGTTGCGTCCGCACTAGTCACGTTGGGCAGCCAGCGCAAGCCGTCTCTGGAACTGGCGACAAAGGAACCGAAGAAGTCGCGGAAGTCTGTCTGCCAGCATCCGGACTCCACTTGCATTTAGCAGTAAAAAAAAAAAAAAAAAAAAAAAAAGGGATGCGGCGTGATAAACTTTAAATAGAGTTGTTTGCTGTGATCTTGCCCGTGCTTACTACGGAAGAACTATTTTATTTCATACTCTAACAAAGTGCGACGAAATGCGAGACGACGATGCAACCGCGTTGAGATCGAAAAAGACACAGGCGAGAGAGAGAAACTGTCGTAGACGCGCGTTTGATCGGAAAAATTTTTAAAATGCCACATATAAAGATATATGACGCGCGACATTCCCTTTGTCGAGCGGAAGGAGATAACTTCTCAGCCGCCGATCGTGGTAAGTAACGCTCTGTTTGAACTTTTTGAGAACTTGAGCTTTACGTATCTTTTTCGCGCCAAAAAGGACGTTAACGAATTCGGCTGAATCTCGTGCTCCCTTCGCAGATCTCGATTGACACGCTGTACAGTGTTGTACATATAGACAATTAAATCTAAAGTTTTTTCGAAAAAGTTAAGACGTATCGGATAAACTGGCCTCGTGCATATTTGAAATGCTTTTATCCGCTGCTTTTCTTTTCCAGAAAAAAGAACGCATATCTTCGAATTAAAAGATTTAGATAAATAAGACTTTCACATTCGCGCGTTTAAACTTATGCGTTGAAAAGAAAATATCTAAATATCGCGTGCGTTGTAAGTTTTTTCTTTTATTTATTTATTTTTTTTTTTTACGTGTCTCGATCGCCTTTTCTGCGTAGGTAACTTTTCCGCGCAGCGGATAGAAGCTCGCGTAAATGCCATAAGAGCTATTCAAGAGAAATCCATTAATTTTAATTATTATCGAAACAATTGAATTCTCGAAGGAGTACAACACTTCGACGTAAGCTGTAAATAGGCTGTATTTTTTTTGGAAAAAAAATGCGGGTCGTTAATAGCGAAGAAAGGCAAGAGGAGAGGAGAAATTCGCTATTTATGCACTCGTTCATTAAGAAATTGTGCATAAGATTCATATTCTAAATCGATGTCGAGCGGAGATAATATCGCAACTGATGCAAAGATTTTTAAGAGGGTACAAATCGTGCATTTTTGAGTTTTGCATTTTTTGCATCAAGATACTGTGCCAAAATCAGCGAGTTGATTTTCTTGATTAAATTGTTGTGTGACTATTTTCGGTGAGGAACCGGAATCGATCGAACGGAAGCAACTCTCACGTGATCCGTTATTTCACTTTCGCTGCAACTGAAATTAATTATTGAGACATTTAATTAACTACACATTTCTCGCTAAAGAAACTTGAGAAATTTCAAAGAACTTGTTGTCGATCATGTTTCAAGTTTGAGAAGAAGAAAAAATCGTCGCGTGCGGTTGCAATAAGTACCCCATTCAAGAGTTTTTATTTCTATTTTTTACGGGACGAGCGGGCGGCGACGCATGATCGTGTCGCGCATTGATAGCACGTGACTGTCTTTCCGAGCATTTAATTGACGCGAGATGTTTTTACGTTTTTTTTCTTTTTAAATTCACGAGGCTCCGCTTGTGTTAGTTTAGTCGTAATTCTCGTATTTTATATCTTGTTATTATCGGGATATATTTAAATTGCATCATTAATAAAAATCGCGCGTACTTCCATTTCTTTTTATACATCGAATTTGTACTTTTCCCTTTTTGTACAACTTCGTTAGCGCAAAATGCGACGGTAGCGATTGTCGTTCAGAACCTCATATTCATTGTGAAACATATTTGCGAGAACTGGCATGGTTTTTTTTTTCCATGATAACACTAGAGAAAAGGGAAATCATTTTCGCAAGACTCATACATACGTACATGTTTAGATTTTATTATTCTTTCTACGAAATATGTTTAATCTGTGTTACGTTTCTGGTTAAGCTTCTCTCTTATTTTTTTTTACTATGAATGTGTAATGTACATACGTAATTTATATATCCTGCGTTGGTGCGTTGAGAGAAGAGAGGAGATAATATACTTTGCAAACGGAGAGAATTATTATATTACTCAGATTGTGGCGTAAGTGCATTTCTGTTTTGACATTTAATACTCATACGTTTTTTTCTGTCTTAAAAAAAAACTACTAATTTATATATTATAAAAAAAGGCGTGGTCAGAGAGAGATACATATATATTTACATATATAAATTTTGTATAAAACTTATATATGTAAATAATCCTATATACATATAGATAGATATATATATATATATATATATATATATATATATATATAATATATTTATAAAACAATAAATATATTATATACATTGATAACATAAATTAGAATCCCTCTCTTGTAAGCGATGACACGCGCGTTCTATCTCAAATATATTTTTCGTACCAAAGAAAGCTCTATAGATGTGAATAAATCGTTATTGCGCACGTATAGAGGACTAGATAGTACTTGAGATAAACAATCGATTTATTATATATAACAATTAGGAATAAAAAAAAAAAAAAAAAATGTAATACTTATATTATCTGTTGCCGAAAAGAAACTACTTTACTTTTTTTTGATACAAACAGCTTTTGTATTTCGAGTAGCCGGAGAAGTACTAGTTCTCATTCTCAAGAGAAACGATTGCGGTGACTCTTCTCTTATGAGCGCCAAGTACGAATCTATTGTTTATTAAAATATATATTTTATTGAATATATTATATTGTAATATTTTTTATGATTTTATAAACAAAAAAACGAATAAATACGCTTTTGATCCTTTTGTTGCCACGTCGAGTGCGCGCACCTTTTAAGCCGCAAGCGCGCGCACGTAATTAGCCATATCCTACGTGTTGCTAGTCTGACGATCGAACGATCGAACGATAAAATCTAGAAATTTGAAAATATATTGAATCTCGGCAACGAAGGGATCGAGATCGCGAAGCGAAAATTCGGAAATATTATTTGTTTAGAATAAATTTTTATATCAGTGAAGAAAATAACACGTACTGTCATTTATATATTTTATAGTAGCGTTTTGATTTCGCATGGATATCGAGTGTTCTCTTTAAGTGTTGATTTTGAATCTTCAGCAGACGACCGCTCCACCGGCGCTCATAAATTTTCTTCGCCCCCATTTACACTTAGGCACTACATTTGAGAGTCTTACTATCGGGAAAATCTTTTGGTTCGATTTTACGCCAGCCCCTCAAAAGATAAAACTCTCAGGCGTAGTCACCTTAGCTTTCGACTTTCTGTCATACACCGTAACACTGCCAATGTAATATTCCTCTTCTACTTCGTTGATCTTTTACATTCTGCTTCGTCTTCGACTCCCCGAGACGACGGCCTCGTTTGCCGGTCGATCTCTGCGACTGATAAACACGTACGAACACCATCGATACTTTGCAATCTCTTCTTATCTCTGTCTTTCTCTCACTTTCTCTCTCTCTCTCTCTCTTTTTTTTCAACGAGAATCGCGCACCACGACATTGTTTGCGATCGCGACGGGATAGCAACGTTGTTCTCAAAAAGCCTTCCAGAAGACTAAGTAATGATAGAATATAGAGTAGTAGAGTAACATAATATATGCACCTGTTCACTTTCCTCGCCTTTACTTATTTGACAATATTGAGAGACAATTTTCTAGATTTCTATTCTCTTTCTCTTCTGTATCTTCTAATTTTCTGTTCAAACTAGCCTAATTTTTTGTAAATGTAATATGAGAGAGTTGTTCAATTTACAGAACACCCAGAAGCAACATTTGTTGTTTTATGCATTTATTGTAACAAGATTTGCGTACGTGTGTATGTAATTTTATATATACGTGTCAAAAAAATGAGAAATGAGTGTTTTGTTAAATAAGTTGAGGCGACAAAATAAATATAAACTACGACAGAATTCTTCGGATACATTTGAAGGTAATGGAATGTATATATGATATAATTAATACTGCACAATATGTAGGGAATCACATTAGAACTAAAGAATGATAAAGAATTGAAACCAAATTTGCACACAGCCGTGACGAACGTGCTCGATCAGTCCGCTCTTGTGCGCTAATTGTGTCCGTTAACTTCCGGTAAGGTAAGTGCGTCCTGTCGTGATCAACAAACAAAAAATTCTTCCATTTTCTTTCTTCAAACTTGGAAGAAAGAAAAGGAGCGGCCGGAGAGATTTCCTTTCCCTTTCCTCTTTTTTCGAAGTATTCAAAAGGGAATAATTCAGTCATATAATTTTTCTAATTAGACGTCTCTAGATTCTTGAGTCGCGTAAAAAAAAAGAAATAGATCTTATAGTCGGAAAGCGCGCGCGCGCGCGCGCGTTGATGTAAAATATATCCGTTTCTTTGGGTAAAACTCAAGTCACCGATTGTAGTTAAGAATTCTTAAGCGTCGCGTTTTTTTCTGTGCACACAGAACGCATCGAGTGCAGGATATATACAACTGAGGCTCGAATTTATAGGACGAAAGGAACTCTCTGTTGATTCTTCTCATATCGATATCACACAAACGGGCGTACGAGAAGAATACTTAATAATTTAAGTAGATAAGACATACACACACAGACGACATGTATATTATACACGTGTTTGCAACAATTTTTCTAGAACATAAAAACATCTCAAAGTTTATTTTTATTCGTAAAAGCGTAAGACAAACTACCTACTCGATGAAAGCCTGTTAAGTCAATGAATGACCGAACGACTTCAATTTCTCGGCTTGTGAGAAGACACAAATGCGAATATCGCGAGACCCAATCGCATTGTACAGTGTAAAGTTTAACACTACCACATCAGTTTTTCTTGCAAAGAGGGAATGCTACATATCGTCGCCCTGTCATCGGCTGATATCTGTATCGATGATTGCGCACATCGTGTATCAAAAATTACTTTTTATATATTATTAAATTTATGTATTTAAATATATTTGTATACAAGAACTATTGTTACATTTTATACTACGCTGCGTGTGTGAGAACGAGATGTATTTGAGAATTCGAAGTAAATTATATAAATATATTATGTAATTAAATTTTTATAAATATATATAAAATATATTTTTTTAATTTTAAATTATATATAGATTGTATTACGACAAAATGTTTCAGTCACAGTGCGAATTGCATGTCGCAGTAAAACTTTCTCTCGGATTAGAATGAATGAACATTTAAGTGTCCGATACGCATGTGCGCATCTCGTCGATACGATTTGTACAGCATGTTGAAGTTTCGAAAGTTAAGAAAACAATACAGTGAAGTGAAGAAACACACGGATATATATATATATATATATATATATATATATATATATATATATTATACGAATCGCCCTTAGCGCATGTGCATCGAATTAAAACTTATGTAAATGATCGCAATTTCATATTATGCACATACGATTTATCGATCTAGTCTATGGAAGATTGCGTGCAAATATAGGTGGTTATATTATATTGGCGAAGTTTCTTTTTCGCATGATTCACGAAATGTGCAATTTTTGCGAATTTATAATCAATTGATTCGAGAAATTTTTACATTTTTTTTGTAAAAATGATTTCTTTTGTTTTATTCTTCGAGAGAGATACTTTTTGACAGTAAAATCTGCAATAAGCATATAGGAAGCAACAGTTGTTATAAATTTCATAAAGATAATTTATGAATTTAGAATAATTTGATGTAAATTTTAGAGCTCCTTGTGACTCTAAGACACTGTCGAAATAGCGAAATTTTTTACCAGATAAAAATTCAATTACAGTAGATGTTTCACTCGATAATTTTGTTTTCCTTCGAGTTCTCGCTGTGACGTGTTATCGCAGGATACGTGGATATGTTAACGAGTGACTTACAATGTTAATTCATTTTTATATTTTTTACACACTATGATGTATAACATTAGTTACGCGTGATTCTGTGTGAGAGCTTTTAATTTATTTGCGCCATCACACTCTTATTCGCTCGCGCATATGATGATTATGACATTTTGTGAAAAATCACGATTTCGCGTGATTTGCGAAAAAAACCGCGCGTAATGTATGTACATACGTACATTACATGCATTACGAACAAAAGTTCACGTGATGGTCGAGAGAATTGAAAAAAGTTTAAGAGGAGCTCTGGCGAATAATAGTTTTCCTAGAAAACTTATACCATGAGAATGAAGAAAAAAAGTGAAAGTGAAAATATAAGTATAAAAGAGAGAGAAAAGAAGAAAATGTGTAACCAGTGTGTATGTGTGTGTGTGTGCGCGCGCGCGTGCGTGCGTGCGTGTGTATACGTGAAATTGTGAACGCGAGAGACTTTCAAATTACGCTCGTATTTTTGTGTTAGCAGTTAGAATGCAAAGAATGTAAAGAACCACTGTGAATGTCGCGTGAGAGTATGAGAGCAGAAGAAAATCGTACATATTGTATTATATTAAATGAAAAAAAAAGACAGATATTGTTTAAATAAAATTGATATACATAAACTTGACGCGTGTGTGTGTCTAGCTTTTATCTTGCAATGAATGCCGCGTCACATTTGGATCGCGAGAGTTTCAGTTTCCCTTCTGTTTCGCACGTCGTGCAACTCGATCTGAGGCTCGTCCTCGACGTGTCCGCCCTCTTCTCTTTCCGGTATTAACACGGAGATGAATACAGTGCCGAGTAAGCTCATCATACCAAAAAAAGCGAACGACGAGGACGGTCCCATGAGATTCAACATATCTTGAAAACACTTGGTCACCAAAAAGGCCAGAGCCCAGGCGCACGTCACTGTAGCTGTGCTCGCGTCGTTCCTTCTATCGTTCGTCAAGAGCTCGCCGATCAGCAGCCACGGTATCAGACCGAAACCGACGTTGAAGATCATTATGTATATCGCGAACAAGAGCAGAGGCATCCAAGAGAAGTTCGACACGTCGTGTAACTCCTGAAACAATTGAGAGGAACCGAGATTTGACAGAAACATACATACTTGAGAAGTTTTTATTTATTTATAAAAATAAAACGGGAAATTATCTCTTTTAATACATACAGAAAAAATTACAAATATCAGTTTTTGTAAAAATATAAAATATCAATAATTATGCTATCTTTAAAATCACGAATATGTGAAATGTATTTTATATAGAATTAATGCATGTATAAAAACATTTTTACTTTTAATTATCGAATAAATCACCTGGAAATGGAAATATCCCGAGAGAAAAAACATGCAAGTGGCCATTACTGACGCACTGAGGAACAATAATAGCTTTCTGCCAACGCGCTCGATCATGACGATCGAGAAATAGGCAGCGATCAATTGTACAACACCGACGATCACCGACGAGGTGGTTGGGCTGAGAACCGAATCAGCGTCGCCGAAGATCTCGCTCGCGTAGAATATCAGACTGCAAACGCCGGAAAGTTGCTGGAGAATTATCAGTCCTAAAACACGTCCAAGTGTGAAACGTTCTGTTTTCTCTCAAACCTCCCTAAAAAGTTAATTTATTTACCGTAGACGATCGCGTTCCGAGAATTCAGATCCAAAATACCGACGCTGATTTCTCGCATTTCCGAAACCAGTAGCTCCAGTCTGTTCAGTTCCTCTTCTGTACAATAATACGCACCTCTGAAACGTTTCAACGCTCTGTGCGCTATGTCTTTCCGACCTTGCATGACAAGCCACGTCGGTGATTCCGGTACGAATGGGAAGATGATTAGAAGCAAAGCGGGTGCAACGGAACACAATATCGCAATTGTGTTTAGATCATTGGTGAAGGCTGGCAAACACACTCGTGTCACTTTTCACACGTATTATTTTTCTTACATTTCAACATATTTAATTCTTCTCTAATAATATTTGCTTCTTAATTACAACCTCGAAGTTTTGAATTTTTGCGTGAATTATTTAATTGCGAAATATCTAAAGTTTTACTTTCATAAAAGTGTGCGACATACAGCTATTTTACCAGTGGCATAAGCAAAAAGAATTCCGGCGGTGATCTGCAGCTGGAAGACAATGCTACACCAGTTCTTGAGGCTCTTCTCAATGATCTCGAATACGAATATGGGAAGAACGATGGACGTTGCGCCGCATCCTATTCCCGCAACGAAGCGAGCAAGGCAAATCCTTGCCGATGTGAAGGGATTCGATTGCACACGCGTAAAATAGAAAGTTAACAATAAAAACAGCACGTTATGCGATAAAACGCAATTTTACAAAATAATAAAATTCCAAAACCTCTCAGTCTGTTCTATCTTTCTTACCACGTCTTGCTCTTGATGTGCCCGATGATGTGCCAACAAAAAAACAAGGGCACGGTTGCCGACCAGATCGTCGTCTTACGACCGATCTTATCCGCGAGCATTTTCGCCGGTATAACAGCCGGAATAGCACCGAGAGGGGTCAGAGAAGAGATCCAAGAGCCCTCTTGATCGCTGATTAATAGTGATGTGTTCTTGTAAAGCGGCAAAGCGGACGATGTCCATGCCAGATATGTGCCGATCGAAAACGCAGCGAGCGTCGCTAAAAAAGCGAATGCAACGGACATCGGAGACGTTTAATTTCACGAAATTTTTGATAAATATATTTTAGGTAATTTTAGATTATTGATAAATATATTTTAGTTAATTTCTCGCACACATAAATACTTTTTACCGAGAGAATTTGCAGACATTTAACACTTTCTACTACTTCTAGTCTTGAACAGATCACTACAGATTATGTGAATATTTTCAAACACAAAAGCGTTTCAACACTGCGCGAGTTTATTTATCAGAAAATAATCAAAAATAAAAAAACACTCACCTACAAGCACACTTACATATTGCATGCATTTTGAAGTCGATCGTTCGGCCGATGTTCCTTCATCGCTCTGTGCGTTTAGAAACATATTTTTGCGCGAATCACGTACAGGCAATTAGATGTTTAAAACACTTGGTGATTTCAACAATTCGCCATCGAGTCTTCGTACGCACGTAAAAGAATATCATTGGGCTTGATAACGCGACTTATTTCGTCGAATGTCGCGAACTGTCTGTCCCAATTCGACTTTCTTCGGCCGCTCGACTTATCAACAGCATGCTCGATTATCTTTCGTAACTCCGGGTGCTTACGCAATCACTCGTTTTTAATTATATATCTAAGCATTATCTCTGAATTATCGCAACAAATTATCACACTTGTGCATTTCTCATGATAGTCTTGAACTATCGGTTAGTATCGCACGAAAGATTGCGCGCGTTTACAGCGTTTCGCGCACGTTTAAAATTAATATATAAATAATAACAATATTAATAGAGAGTTTATATATATTAATGACTTATTATTCTGTTTTAAAATAAAACACTTTTTTATTTTGACACAATGAGGTGTACAAACGTACAGTGTTGCAAAATAATTTATTGATCTCACGAAGTGACGACAATCATGCGTAACATTAGTTCTTACAAAAACTAAAGTTAGTTAGTTCCAAGAGAAGATACTCTCGAATACGAATCAAGTCTGTTCTTCCGCGTTTCCGCGGGAATACTCTTGACAATTGAACAAACTCGAGAAGCATTCGCAAACTTGTTTTGCTCGAGTTCCCGACACCGATATAGTCATTACGCGAGTGACGCAAGACATGTATGTTTAATTAAATAAATAAGGTATGTTACACGATTTATCCTTTTGATTGTTTTATAGATTGTGGGCAATTTTCTTTGCAAACTAATGCTCAAACAAAAAAAAATCTACGTTTATTGAAGCATATTCTAATTGTTCAAAATATCTTTATATATTCCAACATATTTTTGTATATCTTTTTATTTTGCACACAAATTTACAATTTAGAAGTTTACCTTGATCCTCGTTTGCTTCTCACGATATCTAATGTTCGACAAACTGAAAATCAACATCGCGCTTCGAACGTGATTTTGCATCCTAAAGAGACTTTTCCTACGACGTCGACGGAGCCATCACTTCGCTTCGGGCAGATTGGTCGCCAAAACTCTGAATCCGTTGTGATCGGCGATGTAATGCACCTGCTGTAGGATCCCGTTAGCGTCGATGTAACTGTAGGCGCCTCTGGTCGTGCCGTCGAGCGACCTGGACTCGGTCTTCGAGCTGGAATCGCCGGTGTAACTGTAATCGTACTGTCCCAAGGAGTCCTGAGTGTGATGAAGCGAGCTGTGAAGAAATCGGTAAGGTAGCACCGGGAGCACGTAGGACGTAGGCATGGTCAGCGGTCTCTGGCTGATGCCCCCGGCAAGCGGAACGAACTGCAGAGTGTTCTGAGTGGACGACTGCTCGTTGTCCTTTAGAAGCGTGTTGTCTCTCAGTGACGTCGAAGTTGGCAATGACGAGATGATAGAGCTTGGAGTTGCGGCAGTTACCTTCGAGAGGCTCGGATCCGGCTTGGGAATATCGATTCTCTCCGATTCCGATCTCGGCAGCAAGAACGGATTCTTGGTGGCCTAAAAACAGAATTCAATACAAGATATTTAAAAATGATCGAATAATTTTATCATGTTTCATTTTTCTTCACTTATTTTAAACTATGATAAGTTTGTGTGTTTACTTCCGCTTCTCGCGAGTTCGAATTCAATTGTTCGGCTCTGCTGTTTTCGTCCCGTTTGATCTGGGCGAAGCTGTAATACGGTGGCAGGACTTTGTACGACAGGAGATTTTGATCCTGCCAGTTGATCGCATGCGACTTCTGCAGCTCGTCAAGGTGATTCCTCTTGGCCGCGGCCACTTCCGGTACATCCTGCGCGAGTTGCAGTTCATTATTCTTCGGCGGCTGCGGCAGATTACTCGCTCTGACACGAAATCCGTTCTGATCGTCCGCCGTGTACGAGACCGTTTGCAGAACTCCGTTCGCGTCGATGTAGGAATATCCTGCGAACAAACGAGATATAATAATTAAAAACATTTGTCTCTCTGTCACACGGTCGTGCAATAAAAAACGATATTGCACTTGGTTTTACGCAAAATGTAATTGCGGAATATCAAATGGCTGTATTCAGTTTTTCAAAACCTGAAGAGACAAAAGCAACACACACAGGCCGGTCAGTTAAATTAAATGAAATCGCGGTAGTTAGATTTCTATTTATTTTCTATTTATGTCGATTTCGCGCATTTTTCACATTCCGCATTATCGCGCGTCGTGAGTCATCACGTTGCGATTGAGAGACGACAAGCGATTCAAACCACCGCGCATTGTCATCCAAGGAAATTTGCAGGGATGCGCGCGTGCATGGGCGTTTTCTCGTCTTGCGTCATGCATTTGCAGCGCGCATTAGCGAAAGATTCACTCGTGACCGTGTGGGCCGGTAATGCACCTCTTGTAACACACTTCGCAAAAGCATGCATTCCATTTATGCACTTGCGGCATGCAGTTATTGGCGGGCATATGTATATATGTTAGGCAAATCGCGGCGTGATTGCTGCTATTGAATTTCGATTTGCGTTTTTGTAGATATTCTTTTTTTTTATCTCAGAAATTCTGCCGGTAGCTTTGTGCAACGAAAATTCTTATTTAATATAAAAATTTTTAAAAATTCAATGTACAAAGATGAGTTCAAGCAAATAAATAAGAAAAAAGTAAAAGAAAAAATAGAATTTATTGAAAAAGGAGATAAAGCTTACCGCCCTGCGTTATTCCGTTTAATGTGGACTCCGCTTTGGCATGATGTGGTCCGATAAAGGAATAGTGATAAGACCCTGATCCATCTTGCATGTGAAACTGTCTCAGCGGCGAAAGAGACGCTATCGGACTCAGCCAGACATTCGCGATTGGTGAAGCGAAAGATTGCGCAACGAGAGCGCACAAAATCTGGAAATAAAAACAATATAATTGTCACGTGTATTAAGAATATACCTTTATTATTTTATATTATCTATTTGTATATTTATAAAACTTTTATATTTTTTGTATATTAATCGCGAGTGCAAAAATACTCCTAGAATATAACGTTCTTGATCGCAGAAGTGTTGGAATCAATTTTGCGCGGAACGCTCCAGCGAACAATCAAACGCGTTAAATTATTTACAAATTTTTCTTTGCAAACCAGAGCGAATTATTTCTCAAATCGCGCCATCGCAATTCTCTCTCAATTCGATCGAGAATCTCAGTTACAAAAAACAAATGGAAGATACCGGAAGTTTATTGTTGTACGTATTAGCGCACACGATCATTTTCAAGAATCGATTCATGACTTATCTAGAATATATCGCAAAACTGAAATACTCACGAGTAACATGATTGTTTCGAATCGAATCAGATCGCTGAAACGTGAAAAAACTGCGACTGATGAATCGCGAGTAATCGTCACTTTTACCGCTCGTTCAGGATATTTCCGATGAGGGTCTTGAGATACGAGATTGCGTTCTCGGTCGCGCATCCTCTTATATAGGATTCCGTGGATGCGCCGCGCGCGGACTTACGGTGGTTCCCCACCCAGCGCTGCGTGTCGGGGCCCTACGGGGCGCGGAAAGCGCGCGCTGCTCACCACTGTGGGGCCCCTTTCCGAGGGAGAGCGTGCGCGCGGTGGGGCCCTCGGTCACAAATCACCCCGAGTTCGATTTCCAAGCCGATAAATCAATGTTTATTGGTACCGAGTTGTGAGCCGTCGATCTCGCGCGCATTCCGGACACCGAACGCATCCGCGCCGAGAGAGAGAAGATGCACTTCTTTTTTTTACTGACGTGCCCCGCGCACGCACACACCCTGTGTAATATAAATATGCGCGCATATGAGATTGCGAAACGGTAATAGCGATGTCGCACAACGAGAGATAATTCACGCCAGCCGTGTTTTTTTAAATCCTTGCGCCTCGCAGCGAGTATTACGGGCTTCAGTGGTCGAGATATGCACATAGTATGTATGTCGCTCTTTTGTTTAAGTAGATATTTTTAAATTTCATGCAGAATCGATTTTTTTATGCGAGATGTGTTGTCCGTTGACTTGTGAACTCTCTGAAAACTTTGAAAATGAGAGTGCACGTATAAAAATCAATTTTTTTATAAAAATGAAAGTGAGAGATATATAAAGAGTTATTGTGTTTCCGTACAATCACAAACAAATTCTAGACTTTCTTTTTGTATTTCTATATTTTTTTATATTAATCTTTTTTTTTATATGAAAGATCTGTCAAGCAAATAGAAAGTAGCTTAAAATGAGTCCTACGCGTGTGTATCGGTTGATTTGTTTGCTATTACTTTTACTACCGTAATTAAAAAACTGCGCGTCTGTTGCGCAGCTTCCGCGCAAATAGCACTGTCGGAACTTTTCACTTTTCTTCGATCTGATCCGACGTGCTGAAAATAGAACACGCCCGACGTGCGAAATAAGATTAACCGCGTCGAGATTCAACCAGCGTCCGCTTGTGTTGCTCGGTTTGAAAAAAACCAACCAAAGCGCGATATCTCTTCGGCAAATAATAGAAACGAACGCGAATGCAATTAACGGACAGCGGGAATAAAACGATAGCGACGGACAGCGGCGAGAGGGTGGCGCGGGACCTCTTTAGGGAATGGCCGCAAGGCTCTGCGAAAGAAAGGGTTTTCTTCTCGTCTCTTTTTCTCTCCCGCTCTGCCGATCGCATAAATAATACGCGCCGCGAATTTACGGCCGGCTCGCTAATCCGACGATGTAAGCGAGCGATATGAGCGTAACGAGTTCATCAATTCCGACGGAATTGCTCGCGTGTGTTCGCTCGGACAACAAGTCGCTGTCGAGCACAGTGGTGCTTTCCAGACCTGGACGAAAGAAAAAATTTTTTTGGACAAAAACAATACTATTTTCGCAACTTTTTCTTATTTAATAAAATATCTAAATATCTAAAATCTCTTGAAGACAATTGCTTGTGTTGTTACTTATAAAAACTTTTTATGTAACAGATCTCGAGGTGTCTCGAAATTGTTTATTTAATTTCGATAAAATTAGTAGTTAAAATAGTGGAGAAGAAAGCAATTTTTTTCAGTGCCAACACCTGTCCGAGAATCGCGTGTTCTTCGCGTTAGATTGAAAAGCACCACTGCGCATCTCCGACGATGAGATGAAAGGATTCTATCGCCGGCGCAATGCACGCATAAGTACGTGGGCGGTGTTGCGTTGGTTTTGACATTGGCACTAAACGGCGCTCTTTCTTCTCCTCTCTCATCTCGCATTAAATGGTGCTCGTAGAGCCGACTATCTAACCGCGCGCGCCGCGGGTACGTGTAACGCAACGCCAAGAATGCCGCGTAAAACCGGCGAAAGACCGGCAATGATCCTAAATCAACCGTCCGCGAAAACAATAGTAACCATCAATTTTCTCGGTACGCAGAAAGAGAAAGAGAGGAATTCATATTAATGCGATTGTAAGTTTAAAGTACATTCTACATTCACTTTACATTGTTTAAATTATTATATATGTACGTGTAATTTGTTTATTTATAAGTATATTACTCTTATTCATATATAAGCTTTTTTATATTCAAGCGTTTTCTTTTATTTAAATAAAACTGTCTGTTATCTGTAGAAAATTTAGAGAAATAGTATTTTCATTCTAAATAATTAACTTCAATAACAATTAGTGCGGCACGCAGTGCCTTCAGTGCGGCCGATTGCCAAAGTATGTGGCATTCCAGAGCGGACTATCTACATACACTTTAAAAAATGAGAAAATCGAACATTTGGTATTGCAGACTCAAATGTTCGCGCGCGACATTTTTATTACAGCGGTTCGTATTCTGCTCGTAAAACTTTTCTCCCGGAATAATCTTGCGCGGACCACCGCGCGCTTCGACTCGCTCTGCATCCCCAAGTTTTCAACTTGTCGCAAGACGTCGCGATTGCGATGTATGTTACACCGCAACTATTTCAGCGCGAAACCTGTCGACCGAATCGGACCTGTCGGGTGGATGGGGTCGTAAAGAAAAATTTGTAACTCAGAATTGCGCCGCGGCCTCGTAAAAACGCCCCGTAAATAATGCCCTGTGACATAATAAGATGCGACTATTGACCGGTTTGTTATCGATCGGGATACGCATATTTTGCGCGAAACAATGCGGCATCTTGGCCGCGGCGGCTTTGTTTGAACTGTGACTTGTATACGACGACGAGTTTTACTATACGACGAGATTTATCTATATTTCTAATTCAAAACTTCTTGCACGCGTGTGCAATGTGAATATTTCACAGAGAATATATATTTACGTTGACCATCAGTGCAAAGTCTTATTCCAGTATTGTAAAACAGAAAATTTGTTTTTTGCTCAAAAATAGATAAATAAAAATTCTGCGATATTCTATTTCTCTTATATACATATATGTATATCGTGCAATTGTAATTCAAATACGGGCCGCGCACTCTCTCGTATTTTCTTGCCGCGTAATGTTCTTCCCGCATCCGCACACAGAATACGTTCGCAAGATATTCGGCTTCGCCTTTTACGGAAAGGCGAATTTTTCTTGCGAACTCGCTTGAAAGATTACTGACTCGCTCGTCGCACAGTGGTGCCTGACAGAACATCACTGACATTTCTCACAATTTTTCTAATATCTCAGAAAACATTGATAAAATCTTGAGTAAATTGCAAGGCAATATGAACAATTTCTAAATAGGTATCACAAAATAGAATTTCTTTTTATTTTTGACTTGATGTTTTTCGCGCAAATCGCATCTTTAATCTGAGTCTCCTTTTGCTTCGGCAATATTGTGCAAAGAGATCGTTCGCAACTCTCGTAATCTCTTCCAATTTGTTTTGAGATTATACAATACACTCAACAGAGATGTTTTTTGTAAGCAAGTTCGGTCTTGCACCATTGCACTCTGCGGCAAGAAAGCGACGACGCGGCTTTGATCCACGTGAAACGCGACGTCGAATACACACAAATACGTTCGATGCTTCGTCGCACGCACATTCCTGTCATCTCTTCAGTAAAGGCAGTCTCGTATCCTCTGTCAGGAACAATCTGATTTACGAGCACGGAGGAGGCCTCGTAAAATGACGTAAAATTCTTTCCAAAGACCGACAAAATGTGATCGATACTAACTCGCGAATCGCATCAGTGTCTCCGCGCATCATCAGTTCACAAAAATTAAATATGTATTTAAATATCACAAAATAATACTACAATTTTATAAAATACTTATAAAAAACGATTAATATAGAATAGTAAATTAGTGAGTCCTTTAATTATAAACAGTTTGGATTGATAATAAAACGCAATAGTTGTTGCGCGATTGTTTCAAAATTAAATTAAACTCCCTTGCGTAAGTCGTCGTCATTTTTGCCGACGACGAATCGTCGGACATTTGCGAGCAAATTCGTAGGCAATTACGGAAAGACGATAAATAATATGGTAATTAGCCGGCGCGCTCGCACGGACGATAAAGACCGCGCGCGCGAATCCTAACGTGGTTCGAAACGCGATCGTGAATCACGATCGTCGGTCCGCGCGAGCGTGTACTACAAGGAGGAAACTAACGTCCGATCGAAGATTACGGGTACTAACTAACGATTCCATTTGCTGATTGCTCGAGCTACTCCGGGCCGCCTTTTATCGGCTCGCCTCCCACGAGAGAGGAGACTTCAACGCAACGAGATAGCGCGGGCGAGCGGTTGCGCATGTTGACCGCGGAAAACCGGGATCAATTAAGATCGATCGATATCGTAATAAGTCGTATTCCGGCGTATTAGTGTCCGGATCCATTCTCTAGAGGATATCTCGTATTAAAATTAGAAAGTTTTCTTCATTTGTTGTTATTTCACAACATAAAGTAAATTTTTACTTACTATTGCTCGTCTTATTTTTATTATTTTGTGTTTATTTCTCATCATTAGTATATTTATTTATTACAAATAGTAGCGCAGTGAAAACATTTTGTCAACCTGATCTAAACGGATAAAAAATTATTTCTACACACGGAGTTCTCTCATTCTTTATTCTACAGATATGTAAATTTTTAAAAACTATTGCGAAAAATATCACTTCGGTCTGAGAGACTCACAGCTCGAAGCCTACTTGCAGTGTCTCGTGATTCAAATATACATTTCTCCAGATTCTCCTTCGCATCTATTTCGAGGGAATGCGAGTTTGTTCGCATCCAGAGCTCCGAGATTCGCACGCGGAAACGTAATCTCGGGCGTAAATTCCTATCGCGCCACTCACGTGACAGCGAAGCGCAAATAATCGAAAAAGCCTACGTATGTGTGTACGTTGTGCACACTTCCAGGCGAACGTCTCGGAAATCATTATCCGTCGTTTTATCGGGCACAGACCATCTGCACAGACCGCGCGCGCGTTATCCGGTCCGAAGTAACGTATGCGTCGCTTTTATCGGCGCGAATACCTATACGTGGGTATATATACGCTACGTCGCTGGACGTTTCTATTATCGCGAGTGCGAATCGTCGTGCCTTTCCACCTTCGGCACAATCCGCCCGTTCGTTCTGTTCGCGCGTTCCATCTTGGAATCTGTCACCTTCGCAAATGTTCTTTGAGGTGGAAATTGATATATATTTTCCTGTCGAATAGATCTCGATGTAATAAATTTAACGAATACATTTCTTGGAAACTGAAAATGATTGGAGAAAGAAAGAGAGAAGAGAGAGAGAAAGAGCGATAATCTAATTTTTATGGCAACAAAAAAAGATCGATTTAAATATTTTAAAGAGAAGATCTTGCTCGTAAAACTTGTGAAGTGTCTTGAGTGTACATTACACTGCCTTTGCAAAAACATTCTCGTCAGAAATTCGCTTTTCTTCAACATGCTTGACAGTCGGGAAAAAATCCCGTCATAAAGACATGCGAATTTGAGTTTCGTCGTTACTCGACGACACGCGATATCCGTGCGTGAAAGTTTAACGCCGCAATATATTCGCGACTGCAGGAATCTGCAGTCAAAGTTGCGATTTCTGTTCCGTCCTGCGCGGAATTTGCAGGCGTCTGTTATTCTAAGATTTTTTTTATCGCGGAGAGAGGAGATGAGCGATTTACACAAAGTTGACGTTGTGGTTTTGAAGGATGACGTGAATCGCGCAATCATACAATAATTTAATGCAAGAGTGTTAAGATGCCTGTTACATAGAAGAATGAATACACAAAACATGAATACGAGAACGAGAATAATAATGATGTGTCATAACGAGCTACTACAAACGAGTTTTTCATGAAACTCTCGTTAAAAGGCGCGCAAAAGTGTGCATTTATTCTAACTTATTGAGTCGCACGATGCGACTGACTGAATGCGACTTAAAATTATTGTATATCTTAACTCTCTCAAAGATTCGAATATTTTCATAATTACTTCGTATAGCGCAGGAGTGACGAAAACTGGCGACTCGCGAGCCACCAGAGGCTCCTTCTTCTATTAGCTTACTCGCTTACTTGCACTAGCGTATGGCGAGTAGTAGGGGAATGATGTAGTTCTTGGCAGAAAAGAAGTTCGTCACTCCTGGTATAGCGAGTTTCTGACAAACATACAACTACATAGTAATTTTAACAGTTATGTGTGACAACAGACAGACATGTAGCTTACGAAAAAGAGCTACTGATCGGAAATATGCTTAAATTTTTTATAAATTTAAACTTATGTTATAAACAAATTAATTGCATTCATCGAGAAGAGAAGAATGTGATTGTGACAAAACGAAGGAGATTATGATGCGGATAAGGGAACGATAAGAAAAGCGACTGATTTCTTTAATTCACTGATTCAATCTTCTCGTTCGAATGTATCTGACTGCGATACTGAAAGGACTGAGCGACAGGCGTCAAGATCGGCAACGTGGCGATCGGTTGAGCGTACGAAGTAGATATGTATAGGATCGGTTTGACCAGCATCGCTACTTCGAGCTTGGCGTTATTGTGAATCTGCGTCCTGCTTTGGCTAGAGACGGCGGTGACGACCGGAAGAGGAGTCTCCTTAACGGGAACCGCAGAAGCCGCAGAAACTGCTGTGATCGGTGTTTCCTCGACAATCGCCAACTGCGCCGCGTCGATCTTCACAGCGTCTTTACGGTTCGGTCCCTCCAATCCGAGATTCTTGTGCAGTTGAATGCGATTCTCGTTGTAGTCCGACAGAATCGAGACGAGCGGAATCGGTTCGAGATTGACGGCAGCGAGCGACGGTGTCTGCGACTGAACCGTTTCCGCGTCTTTCTTGAGTGCGTCGACGCGTAAGCTGTTCTGCACCTGGAACTGCTGCGAGCTCGCCGGAAGAACCTGGCTGGAAAGAAGCACCGGTTTAGAGACGGGTTGAACGGCCTTCAAACGGATGTTATTGTGAACATCGACGTGGCTCTGCTCGGAGGTCGCCGTGCCGATCAGCTTGGAGATCAGAACCGAGTCTAGGAGTCCGTAGACAGGTGCAACGAGGGCTCGACCCTCGCCGGCTGATTTTTCTGTCGCTGGAAGCTCATGAGAACTCTTCGAGGCAATCGCGAGGTTTTGATCCGCCTGATCCTGCTGAGGACTCGGATTTCCTGATGCCTGATTCTGGCGATCTTGATCGGCGGCGGCGGCGGCGGCGGGCGCGTCGAGACTGCGCTTCCTGCGGCTTATCAAGAGGTTCTCTTCTTTCTTCTGTTCTTCTCGCGCGGTAGAAGATTCCAGCTGGATCGTTTTAGCTAGCAAGATATCGCTGGTATCGTACGGCGGATTGCCGTTGTTTGACGGCAGATTTGTCGCAGCGACGCGGAAGCCGTCCTCGTCCGCGACGTAAAAGACCGATTGCAGGAAGCCGTTCGCGTCTATGTAACTGTAAGAACCGCGCGTGACCCCATCGGGACCGCGGATTTCCTCTTTGGTGGACGGTCCGCCGGCGTAGCTGTACGAATGCACGCCGGCACGAGTGTCCTGCGATTGATAGTACACCGGAAGTGGATCCGCCAGGTACGCGTACGGCAGCAGAGTCAGCCGCGCGCCCGTCGCCACGCCGAGAATCGCGAAAACTGAAATCTACAAGAATACGAGAGAATATAATCGATCGCGAAAATTGTTGACGCAAAATAACAATAACTTCATCGAATTTTTCATTTCCGTTGAAGAGAATAGAAAAAGTAATTTATTTGATAAAACGCGCGATGTTCTTTAATCCGAAAATTGTTATGTGAATTTTCTCACAAGTAAATTAAACGACATTTAAATGTACAAAACCTTTTTAAATTTTAATTTTTATGCTACTTTTTACAGATATAATATATATAAAAAATAAAGAAATCTTATGCATGCAAATTAAATAGAATAGAAATGTTAATTTATTGCATTTAGAAACTAAACAAGTGATCCTCTCTGAAGAAGAAAAAAAAAGAATCTTGAAATATAAAACAATAGCTTTCATGAGCGTAAGGAAGCTGTTGCAAGCTAGAGAAAGGGCGGACCAGCGCTTACCAGTGTCTGCATCGTGCTCGATGTGTCTCTGCCGACCTCCTTGCTGGCTGAAAGACTGTCTGCACACTTTGCTTGCGATCTGGTTTTGACTTATATAGCCGCGCGGGACGTCTTCAGACTAGGAACCCGAGGAGAAATTGTCGAAGGACGAAGCAGATCCGCTCGCCGCCGAGATGTCGATCCCGGATCACGTACATTGATTCTGGGATCCTCGTTTTTTTCTTCGCTCACCAAGTAATCTTCGGCGTGGCAGTTTCGTTCGAGCACGTCGTAAAGCCGAGAAAAGTCGCCGTACCAGATCTCGAGAAACGAACTTTTCTATGAGAAACGTTCTTCGAGATATCGCTCTCTTATGCAAGCTTTCGAAATTCAGTCAAATAAATAACAAAAAAATGTTTAAACAATGTGTAAAATATGTATAAAAATGTTAAAATTATTTTTAAAAATTCTTACATGTTATATTTATTATCTATTATTTATATCTATATATTTTCTTATTATTTATATCTCTCTAGTTTTTGAATATATTTACTTCTTTATTTCTCATGTTTTTTTTATATATTGCCCTACTTAAATATATTTGCTCCATGATGTAATTCGCGTAATTAGTTACTGTTTAAAAATTCAACATTTAATTTAGTTTTTTGCAACAAATCCTCGTAAATACCTTCAACACATTTAAGTGCAATTTGACACAATTGTCAAAATATTCTCGTCGTTAGAATGCAGAAATTGAATGAAGCGCGCACATCTCAGAGAGAGACAAAAACTG
Source organism: Pseudomyrmex flavicornis (assembly GCA_014825475.1). Taxonomy (NCBI): domain Eukaryota; kingdom Metazoa; phylum Arthropoda; class Insecta; order Hymenoptera; family Formicidae; genus Pseudomyrmex; species Pseudomyrmex flavicornis. Next base: position 57,981 of record QVNW01000034.1, read on the forward strand.
GTTCGACTTACTCGAGGTCGTTCAACGATCCCGACGCTCGCGTAGATACGAATTTCTTCGTCGTCGTCGTCGTAAGCCCCGGTTCTTTTCTGGTTTTGTGAGCTACACTCGACCTTCAGTTGTTTCATTTGCGTTGTGACGCATTTTGATGAGAATCTTATACGACAATGTACGAGGCCCTTTCGTTCCGGTTACGGTTCTCTTAATCCTATAAATCATATAACATCTAAAAAATTATAGTAATCGATATTAGTAATACGTTCGATCTTTTGCGACAGATGTTTGTTGAAAGAAATTACAAAAAAAAAAAAAAAAAAAAAATTCTTCTTTATTAATTAGTGCTGCAGCGTTATTACACACTATAATTGCTACGAGACGGTCGGACAATATCAAGGCCGTCAGGCCCGCTTTTTAACGTTGTCGTCGTTTTACGTTTTTTTTTTTTTATTTTACACACGCCCGTATTTGTTTTGCATTAAGAGCGAGGCGTGTTCTCTTACTTCGGTATGCGTTTTAATAAAGCGCATACCGAACTGAGACTCACACATGTCATAAGTCGCGAGCAGGGATAGAGTAACAGACCTTTAATTTTCTCGATGTGAGACTCCAGAGGAGTAAAACTAAAGTCTGACCAGTCGCTCTTCTTATTGCTTGTTCTACTGAGAAACGTCGCGCATTTATGCGGCACAAAGTCTTGTATGTATGTAAATTGAATATGAACACTCTCTCTTTCTCTCTTTCTTTGTTAATTACAATAAATTGTATGTACGGCAACTATGTAACGTGCAACTTCAAAGGAATTGAATTACAATTAATTTTAATTACTCCTATACTTAATTAACGTATAGAGACACACAATATTGTATCTTTGGACATCTTAAGGTGTAAAGTTAAATTTATAATATTCCTCGCGCGCAAATATTCGCACTCTCGTGTTATTAGATTTCCAAATTGTCAAACATATTTCACAGTCTCTCACTTGTACTTAAAATTTAAATTGCGCTGTTTTTTGCGAGAACGTACTATGTTGCGAGATTAGAAGCGCACAATCGAATCCGACCGATCGCCCGGTAATTTTTCAATCGCGGATAAGATAATTTCGCGATTGGCCTTGATCGCACACGTTGGCTGCGATACGTTCATGTTCAGCGAAATTGTTCGCCTGCCGCGACTTTTTTATCTCGCGCCGCGGAACCGCAGACGTCCGCAGGAATCCTTTTCTTCGCGCAGTAAAATCACACGACCCTCCCTCGTCCTTGGCGGTGCCGGCCGATTGCGATGACCCGGACTTGCGAGAGAGACTACGTGTGGTATCCGCGCTCCTTTCTCGGACGAGCATTATGATGACATAAAAGAGTTGGGGCGGGAAATCAACCTGTTCACCGCGCGCAAATCCGAGAGGATTTGCGTGTATTTTGCATATCTCGTTTCTGCAAAGCACTGGATATTATTTATCATTCTATTTTTACATCAATGTCTTCTCTTTATACAGAAACTGCATCTCACGAGATTTATTTCTCTTCGATACATTCGTAATTTCGTTCGAGATATTTCTCATTCTTCTTCTTTGCCGACCCCAATGAAAAGTTGAAAACATCGGAGGAGCGTAGGCGGATACAGCATCCGTGGAATATCGCGCTCAATCTCGGACCGGTACTCGAGAAGAATTTTCAAGTAATGCTGCGCTGACGGGAAAAACGCGATACGAATGTATAGGTAGGGAGCGTCGCGATAAACTGGAAATATAACCTTCACGGTGATATGAGGCTGTCCTGAGCTGAGACGTTTCCACATCTGCCTTATTTGAATTTTAAACAGCACGCACGCAAATGAGTCTTGTTAATTCATACCCCGAGCTTTGCATAAACGCGCGCATAACATCACTGATGCTCGCAATTTAGGACCAATTTAAAGACAGAACGAAATGTTTTAAAAGAGCGAGATCGGCTAGGAATATCTTCTCTATAGTCGGTCAATGAATCTCGATGTTTCGCAACTCGAACGAAGCTTTGAAGTCCACGTTCCAAGCGAAGGAATTCTCACGGGATGCGACGGGATGCATTTGCAGTGTCAATTTCCAAGCGCGGCGCTTCCTCATTCCTCCCACGTCGAGCACCGTTTCGCGGATTAATCCGACGAGACACGCCTATCGCGGCGAGGTAACGGCGAGTCGCGACCTCTCAGGTAGTTCTGGTGTTTCACGCTTCCGGTCATCGTCCCGTCGCGGAGAGACTCCTCGCCGGCCGTATGTGGGCGCAATTCTCGGGAATATCTCGTCCTCACGGCGCGGAGATAATTCTCGCACCCAAGATTCCTCTGTTTTCTTCTTTATACCATTACGTGCTACCAGCGACAGCGCGTTCCTTGCTATCGCAGCGGCAGCAGCACGTAGGAGAAAACAGAAGGGAGGCGTTGGTCGCTCGTAGACGGGAATAACCGCGAAAGCGTGGATAATCAGGGAATAGGTTCTCGCGTGTCGACGCGAGGGACGAAAGGGGAAAGGAAAAAGCGGAAAGCTAAAAGATCGAGGGAGAAGAGATCGCGCGCGTATGCGCGGGGGAACGAAGGGACGGGAGAGACAAGAGCGCGAGGAGATAATGGTCGGTACCGTGAACACGCTCGGCAGAAACGCTCGATTACCTCCGCTTGTGTGCTCGTGCCACCCTTCTCCTTCCCCTTTCCGCGCGCCGTATAGGTCAAGGCACCTCTTATTTCCTTAACCCTCCGCGAACTCGGAGTAACTTCAAAGTAACGCACCGCATCGAGCGCCTCGCATCCTTTCCTTTATCCTTTTTGCTCCTTTTTCCGTGCATCTATAAAAGCCCATGATTTCAATAGTTGCGAAATTATGCTAATGATATCGTGCAACATATGATTACGTATTATCCGCAATGTTCGTCGGTTCGACGTATCAAAGATAATAAAATAGTAATATTCCAACGAAGTATAGAAAAGCGATATGTCTAGTTAAAAATAAATTAATCATTTTCTCTGTCACAACTTTCTTTTTAATTTATTGTCGCGTTTTTTCTTTTTAAAACGTGTGTTGTGTGTAATGTGAAAAAATAACATCAATCAATCACCTTGTTTCATTTAGTGTTGCGTTTCTACTTTTCATCGCTTTTCATCTATTATCAATGTCCTCTTCAAGGATACAGTTTGCAAAGAGGATCGTTAAGTCGTCCCATTCTTTCATGAATCCTTTCTCGCGAATCGACGCGAACGCCCGCTGTTACATCTCGGAACAGAAACGACCACTTAGAATTCCAACAAGACGCACGCGTGCGCGGACAGTAAAATCCGCTCCGTTGGAAAAATCGTGCCGCCGGTAGAAGCCTTATGCTGCACCCACGCACATCTCGCCGCAGAAGATCCAGCCACATATTTGCGGAGGTCGCCTTACATCGTAAACAACATAAACATAATGCAAGCCAAGTTGGTGGACCACACTCGGCGTGCATGTGCACGCGCACACACAGTCCAATACTTGATGTTGCGCGTTTGTGTATCGCGACAAGAACTCGACGTGATTATCCGCACAACGTGATACCGTCTCCTCACGGCCAAAAAATGTGCGACAGATAAAGTGGATAATAATCGAGAAATAAACGCGCGGCGCTTCCTCGCTTGATAAATCGCATAAGTTGATAAGTAGACCTTTTCATCGTATATGTATTTAAATTAAAACGGATGTAGTACAACCAAGAGGCGTGCGTTGCAGCAAGCTCGACAATGTGACCGATGAACCGGTTCACCGCTTGTAAAATGCGCGTTAAACGATAAACGCGATTTTTTCCAGTTTTCGATTGAGATCTTGTAAATAGATACTGAGAAATGTGTTTGCTTTGGGCGCTCACGCGTCTGTCTTCTTCCTTATATTTAACAATGACAGACTGACGCGTGTAAACGTTCAAACATTCTGAGTTGAACACTATAAGCACAAACATGTATGATATACTCTAAAAAAATATATTTGTGCAAAAATGTTTTGTTAATGCATATAACATTTTACATGTGTTCTTATTTAATAAATTATATATAACAATTGAGATATTATAACTTGATATTATAATATCAAATTGATTTCAAAATCATTTGGTCACTCGAAAAGTATATATACCGTAAAAGTATACATAGCGTTTTTACAGAAAAATCAAAGATAAATATTATGAATGCGCTCAAACAATACTTTTTGAACAACCATCAATATTATGTAAATTAATAATAATTTTTATATATAACATATATATTGTTATATTTTATATGTACATAAGAGGCAAGCGAATATGTATACGTGTCTTTTCTCCCAAAGACTGTATCATATCAATTTACATTTAAATAAATGACAAATCTATAGCAAGATATATAAGACAAGGGTTTTGAAAAATAGATCTTTTGTAAATTTTTTTTATAAATACCAGTAAACGACTCCTATAAATCCTCAGGATTGACTTTTATATGTAAAACTTTTCCTCTTCTCACAATTTGTAAATCTATTGGCCCTGGTTGTTCTAGAATCTTGTAAATGGTTTGTGAATTACGTACAGCTTCATTATTGGCGTGCGTCACTATATCTCCAGGCTGCAATCCAGCTCTGCAACAATCAAATTTATGCAAACACATCACGCTTATAATTTTTTCACTACCAGACACATCTCTGTATAAATATTCAAGTTTAAATGCGTGCGCTGACTTACAAGTGAGCCGGAGATGAAACCATTACTTTCCATACGAAGACCCCATGCCTGACATTCATGTAGTCGCTGTATTGCTGCATTTCAAGCAAAGTCTCTGGCATCAGAGTTTGCATTGTGATGCCCAAGTATCTTCTCTTAGGTTCGTGAGTAGTTAAGTCTATAAAAATAATGTGTAATAAATATAAAAAAATACAAAAAATTTAGAGACAAAATGGCTGTACAAAACTTGATTCTAGTTACTTTTGCCTTTTCGACGACATTCCGCCTTTTTCAAAAACTCTTTCGCATAATCTATAGGTATAGCGAATGAAATGCCAGACGTGACTTTCATCGCGTTTATACCTATCGCTTCTCCGTTTAAGTTCACTAGTGGTCCACCTGAATTTCCGAACTATAAAAAAATGTCTTCACAGCCAAAAAAACGATACGGCAGAATAGTTGATATTCAATTCAAAAATTAATAAGATACTCACAGTAATTGCCGCATCTGTTTGAATGTATTCCATGTGCGAGTGTAGACCAAGTTCTTCACTTTGTCTACTCACACTGCTCACAACTCCGCTTGTTATTGTATTACTAAGAGACAGTGGAGAACCAATAGCTACTACAAACTCTCCTGGTCTGATGGTTGCTGAGGTACCAAGCTTCATCACAGGTAGATTTGTCTATGTAATCAGAAATTGTGAAGGAAACTTAGTACACACAAATTTTTCATATATAAGATAGAGTAAAACAGTCTCTTACCTTTTTTATTCGCACAGTGGCAAGGTCACTTTGCATATCAACATCTTCTATTACTCCTATGTATGTATTACCATCATTAAGTCGTACCTATATTAATAAATAAAACTCTGATTGTTTTAAATAATAAGACACAATCAACAAACTTTATACATGTATAGGATGCTTGGAAAGGGAAATAGGATTCTTAGGAGAACTCACATTTACCTGCACTGTTGTATTAGGCTTGTTTATTACAACATGAGCATTTGTAAGTATTAAACCATCTTCACTAACAATAAATCCTGATCCATTACTAGTAGTGGTTGGCATTCCTGTAAAAAAGTCTAGCCTATTTTACAGTTAGCAGCAATTAGTACAAATCCCATAAGTATTATTGCTGTAATATATCTCAATATAATGTGTAACATCTCACAAAACACAGCAATATTGTTAGAATTTATTTATTTATTTATAAGACTATCATCTAGAAAATAATAAAATAAATGATCCTGTGCAATTACTATTAGTGACTTACCTTCTATTGTCCTTGATTTCAATGTATACCACAGATGGGACACAAGTCTCTACCACATCTGCTATAAAATTGTACTTGGATCTGTTCTGATTATCGTTCAGCGAAAGAGCGTGAACATGAAGCTCGGGCACTTTGAAATTCTTACGTATCTGTTGTATGTAATCTTCCCAGATGGTGTTTAATGTGTATCCAAACAGCACACCTATCGGAGCAAGCGCGACATAGGTTAGGAGTCCCGGCATCCTGTAATAGCTCATGTTTTGTCTTTGTTGTTGCTGGCAGAATGTACGAACTCTCGCGTGTCGTTTGCCGAGCATGATTGTCACTGCTCGCGTCGTGTTTCTCACAAGAAATATCCACGGCAATCGTGACAAGGAAGACGCCATTTTTCAGACCGAAATGTGGAGTCAGGTTAGGTTAGCTAATCGAACGACGAATTTCGCGAGACTGTCAAATTTAAACGCGCATGATTACATCGCACACCCATTTTAAGGCATTAGTGCATCCAAAATCATGTTAGGTTATTGTAATATTAAAAGACTTTCACCGGTCGCGCCAAAATACGTGCGGAAAAAATTGAGCGTCGAGCACCTTGGAAATTCGTCTTAGAATCGTGTCTAATCAACTGTAATCGATCAATGCGATTGATCGATTAGCCATGATCGATTAGCTATATTTTGCGTTCGATTTTGCGCTTCCGACGACTCGTCGTTGTGGCGATGCGGTGAGTTTTTAATAGAGATCTTCCGAGTCTTTTTTCATTTCTGGTAAGATAAACATATTTTATCGTCTAATATCTATTAATGTATAATAAGACACTGTTTGGAACAAGAACCTGAAAAAGCCGCTAACGATGTTTTTTCGCAGACGTCGCCTCCTTGTAAACATCAACACGTTAATGTATAGAAAAGGTTTATATTAATATATAAAGGTATTATTTTAAATGTGGGAAAAAAACAGAATTCACAAATAATCTTGGTATAAGTGGTAATTTTTTTGCGTTTTGATTATTTATATTTCGTAATTAATACAAGTATATAGTTACATCTTTTTATCGATTCGAAATATATGTTTTGTGACAATTATGGAATGAACAGTCTATTGAAGTATTTCATTGGAAACTTCGCTGCCTGGGAGATCAGCATCGATTTTGCGATTGTTAATGTCAAAAATTCTGCAGGATGTATCGACATGACAGGATTCTGTAACAATGAATAAATCATTATTTTTCTGCGATCAGTCACTGATCTTTAAACTTTCTTTTTCCTGTGAAATTTTTTACACATATTTCCTTCATACTCACCTTGCGAGCAGCAAATTCCGTTTGTAGCACATCTCGCGGTATTTCCACGACACATTGCGTATCCAGCAATGCAGGGCCTGGAATATAGGCTTTCCTTTCTACATCTGTATGTTTCAGGTGTACCTAAGAAACAGCCAATGCTAGGACCACAGCAGATATAGGGCCCGAAGCATTGACCCAGACGATTAGGACCACATGAGGGACACTAGAAGAAGATAAAAATTAATTACTACTTAATGATTATAAAGTGCACAAATGTAATTGCACATGTATTATTACTAGTGAAGTTTGTATAAATTATATAATTTTTTACTTATTTGATGTAATTATATATAAATTATACACATATTATAATTGAATACATATTGAATATGTAATTGAATTACATATATACACATATTATATGTAATTTAAAGTTTTTATAATTTGATAAATTCAATATCTAAAAAACACTTATAAGAAATAGACAGAGATTTGATCACTTATCTTCCAGAAACATTGCTAGATAGAATTTAAGAAAACTGGCTATTGAAACAAATAAAATAATGCTCAAAACAAAACAAAACTCACCTCTCGAGTTCCTAAAGAAGATGCAATGTCACCCCTTTTTCCACCGCGAGGACAATTTGTAATCAAACAGGCATAACTCAGAAAGATTAGACTTGCCAAAACAACAAGTTCTTTTAGCATTCTGAGCGAGATGTTTGAAGAATGTTCTCTCAGAGTAGTGTACCGCCTATCAGAAAAACACTGACATTGCTCGAGGAGTTCCGTCGATTATATACATATTGTCGAATACTTAGTACTTGAAATTCCTATAGAGTATTCCGAGTAGACATAGTTCGAATATTCCTACTCACAATAGAACACTCTGAAGATTATGGAAATCGAATATGTCTATGGAATAAAATATAATTTCCCATTCATTGTGGGTAGCTACACGATTTTCGTTTTATCTTCGAAGATGAAACACGCGCAAATAATATAAAATTGTCTTAAATGAGCAAAAAATAAGATGATTAATATAATACACATTTATAATCACAAAATAGTAAGTTTCTTATTACGTCGTCAGCTGATTATTACACATATTATGAAACCAACGAAAATTGAAATATCACAGATAAATCAATAGGAAACAAACATCAGCATTTGTATGAAACATTCAAAACCAATATAAGCAAACGGTATGTTTTTTTTAAAATCATCCCTCTCATAACTCGCTGCTCCATACCTTCGTACATAAAAACGACAACTAGAATCCATCAAGTCGTATCAACGTTTCAAAAAATCAACTGTTCGAATTCAAATAATTTAGTAGAAGTCAATAAAAAATAATTGTCTTTATAAAAGTCAAAAATTGGTAGACAGGCAACTTAACAAACACTAACATGAGCTGAATATAACATGAATGAAATAATTGAATATAAGACGAAAACAAGATGAAAAAAATTACAAACCATTAAAAATAAATTTTAAATTTGCTATTTATTGTCCAATGTATATATAAAAATATATATGTCAAAAGATCGTTCTATTTTTTTTGCTTTCCTTTACTAGTTTTACTTTTTCCTGTATTTAGTACTTTATCCTTATCGTTTTTGTAACCTTTTTGCTTGACAATTGTTTGCGAATGTTTAACTTTGTCTTTTTTAATTGGAGGTGTTTCCGATTCATTTTCAGCTTTGCGTTTCTTAACTAGTTTGGTTTTCTTTGCGTTTGTCCCATTTATGATCTCGGTAGAAGATAAAGTCGGACATTCTTTTGCGATATGACCTACGAACAAATTGATAAAGAATTAGAAGAGAAACACATATAATTACAAGTGCATTTAAGTACTAGTATTTACCTAATTCGTTACACTTAAAGCATCTTCCTACAATATTTGGAACTTGGCCACACGTATGTTTTTCCAACATACATCTTTTGCACGCTCCGCAATGCTCCCACGTGGGTTTGACACATCGCTCGCATATATCGCAGTGTTTGTACGTACGACCGTCTTTAGACGTGCATTCTTTGCATTTCTTGCAATGCTTATTTTCGGCAGACACCCATTTCTTACATTTTTTGCAGAACTTGTATCCATCAGATGTAGGAAGTTCAAGTAACTTTAATGGTACATTTGTAAAGAGTCTTACTGGGGAACCTTGTTTTCCTAATACAAACAACGGATGATTGTCATAATCAACTTTATAATCGGACATTTCCAAATCCTTCAAACCGCCAGCCACTGATAGAGGATTGCTCTTTTCTTTCATTATATGCTCCATGAAATATGGGAACATAAACATAATTTTCAGTGAATTATCATTGTCATTATCAACAATATTATTCAATTTTCTATGCAAATCAGATATGATTTTTATTGTGTAAGACATGGGCTCTACACGGCCACCAAACGGGGGATCACATATCAAATAAGTGTTCTTTCCTTTATTTTGACTAATAAAATCTTCAAACACATTAATTGCATCTTTTTTGAAAAAGTGATGGTTGAAAAAATTATACCAACAATATTCCAGAGGTCCAAAAAAATTGTGCTAAAATAATTAATATATTTAACATACAATATATTTTTTTGTTTGTAAAATCTTATAATTATTAAATCTACTTACAAATCTACCATCAAAGTCTAAAAGAAGAGAAGACATTTTATTTGCATGAAATTCAGTTATATATTCATGTATTCTTGGTGTTCCAATACAAAGAATCTGCTTAGCTCCAAGCTTTAAAAGCATGTCTGTTATATCCTTGGTAGATTTCATTGAGAAGAAATATTGTGCTTCTTTCTTTGCATCATCCAAGACCTTTAAAAGCTCTGTTGGATGACGCAACTGATAATCAGTCAAGTTTTCTGTAATCTCATGATCAGTATGCTTTTCCTTTTCAGAAACAAATATTAACTTTTCGCATGTATGGCAGTAACATCTGTTTGTTGGAGATACTGCTTTAATTTCGTTCAATCGAATGAACAATTTTTGAAGGGGATAATGCTGTGTAAGTTTCTTCTTCTCTTGCTCCCAAATATTCTTTTGAGATTTTGATAATTCTTCTCCATACTTCAAATAGAATTTGCATAGTTTTCTGTCACGACAAGCAGAGCATGCATAAAATTTATTTAATTCATTGTCCACGTATCTGCCAAACAACAATGTTGGCCCTATAAAATAAAGATTATAGTTTCTTGACAAAAAGTTTTTTGACATAAAAATATTAAGGTTTATTGTTTTACATATTGAAAATTACCATGAACGCACTGTGGATGAGTTTTCAGATCGCCCCACAAACATTCTACACCACGTGCACCGGTTTTTTCTTTTCGTTTAATGTGCCCACGTGCACTGTCCATAGTGTCACATAACCTACAATTATATCATTAGAAAAAAGGCTTCCAACCCATTGATCTCATTTAAGTTTCTTACGACGCTTGCGACGCTGCTTTTAACGCCATACATAAGTTCATGTTAGAACTACGATAATGGTATAATGGTACAAGGGTACAAATGTAACACGGTTCGAGTCCGAGCCGCGTCGATTTGTATCCGTGAAACATCGATCTTACTATCGATAAATAATCACTCGAACCAATATGAATCATCTAACTCCTTTAAATACCTCGAAAAAAACTTTTAACACTTATCTTCACATTTGAAAGTTAAATATGGCACATTTTCAAGAAATCACAGTTTTGACACTGGTTTTATCTGCGCGAGCAATAGATCTACTGTCTGAAGTAAAAAAAAGTCAACTCCATTCACAAGTCAATATATATGTTTTATTATTCGTTCTAGAAGTGCTCTCAATGATTGGTGATTGGCGTGTACGCAAAATTGTTTGTTTTAATGAGAACATAATACAAGATATAAATCATATCAAGCTTTTCTACAGACTCTACGATCGAGGCTTTCGATGTGTAAGGTTTAAATCTCGCAAGAACTAAATGAATTAGAAAAGTGAAAAAAATAAGTTTAACATAACTGTTTTTGGAAGAGAGAGAATGAAAAATATACTTATGAGCAAGAAACTTAGATACAAGATCTTTAAAATTTTAATGTACATTATTTATACATATAATCACTGATTTCAAAGAATATAATAATTTTATTCTTCATAGAATCACTCTATTAATTCATGTATTTCTTGCGAGAGACGCGCGTGCGTGTGTGTGTGTGTGTGTGTGTGTGTGCGTGTGTGTGTTGTGTAATGTTATAACTACTATAAAAACCGTGATAAAACACACATCACAAATTCAATATATAATAAACTTGCATTAGACCTTACATGTATTGTATTCGTAAATAAAAAATAACAATCACATCCTAACTTTTAAATAAATAATTTTTCCGATCGTATCAAAATGAATAAGCTTGTGGTAACAAATTCAAAATTAAAATCTTATAATGAGTACTTGAAAACAAACGGCTTAGTTACATATTTTTATCCTAAAGCGTAGCTAAATCTCTTTCAGAATTCACACAGTCTTATCTTTTCTCAAATATGACTTGTGTGTATTCTGTAAAATTTGTATATCACAGACTATTATATATATATATATATTTATGGTAAAAGGAACGTCCGCTAAAAGTATGTATACGAGCTTAGGTTTGTTTCTGTCGATGCATTTGCACATGCTGACGGGAATTGAAATTCTGTGGTGTTAATGACAATATTATTTACAATTAGAATAGGCAATGCGACATTCGTGTTTGTTTGTAGAGATTCTTTATAATATAAAATACGAGATTTGCGCTATATTTGCTCCTAAATTCTCTTACATCATTGATTTGCACACACGTATAATATAATTTACTTGGTGAATAGCACATGCTTCATGTAATACTGAATATGTTTTGCTGGCTCTATAAATACTTTATGATTCTGCAACGGCTATTAAAGCATCTAAAATTATAACAGTACAGTAAACAAACGTACAATTAGTATTATTACAATTACACGAAATCGCACACAGTTGTGCTACGTATTTAAATTATATTGTTTTCTACATACATAACACATTATAAAAATTATCATAAGAATTAATGAGACAACAATTTATAAGAATTTATAACTTAAACGATCGGTTTGACAAAAGTTCTTAAGTTTTTCTCTATCTCTTATGTTTTTAAATTTAAAAAACTTTAAATTTATTGACGTTTTAAAAGATTCTATAATTCGTATTTCTCGAAAAAACTTTAAGACTTATAACAATTTTTCTATCTCTTCGTGTAGCAATGATGTCACTCCTCTTTCTATATATTGTACGTATTTTTTTTTACTATGTTTAAATCATTCACTGTATTTACATAATTGACTATAAAGTTTCTCTCTTTGATTTCCTGTACAAATAAATCGTCCCACTTGTAAGTTAACTTTTTTTCTCGTATATAAAAAATACATGCACATACCAATATGCACAGTAATAAAAAAAAAAAAAATATACGTATGTAAGAAAAATATCTCGATACTGGGGAGAAAATTTCATACAGTATTGAACATCGAAAAAATGCTCATATACCATTAATTCAGATTGGTCGCATTTAAATAGGGTCGCTAAAAATGTCAGAAAATTGTTATTAAAAATGTAAAAATATGCCCAAAAAATTGTTAGCTAATACGTAGTAAAATTTACATAGACGGAGTGGTTCAAGAAAATAGTGCTAAAAGCCAGCACGATCCCGTATAATAGCAATACACAGAAACTGTTCGAAATTTATGAATATCTCAAACCAATTAACTAACAAATATATATTGACCATATTGTACTTTGTGTTGTTCTTAACTGCTGTGTTAGAGTTTTTTTCCAAGTGTTTTTTTTCTTATTGTTTCACACTGATAATACTACATTTGTGAGGTGTGAAAACATACGAAATAGGTGCAGTGAGATCGATTTTTTTAAGATTTTCTACAAAACACGATCAAATTTATATGCTACTTGTCTATATATATATATATATATATATAAAGTATACATATATATATACGTGACATGTTTCTCATATTAAACTACACGCGATCTATGTGATAAAACCGCCTATAATACAACCTTTCAATATGTTTTTTTTTTCTTTCAACTTATTTTTTTTCTCTTTGTTTTTAAGAATGCGTAATGGCATTCGTGTCTCGCTATATGATATCGAATTCATAACGTCTCGTACATGTTAATAAAAGCTCTAGATTGATATTTAATAACGAATTGCGATCAGAAAGCTGGTCATTCGGGTAGTAAATGTTTACAAAGCGATAAGCCTAGATTGACAGGAGGCCCATCTTTCCTGAAGTTTCCTTCGCTCTTCCATATGCTGTTCCGACAAATTTCGCACTACGTGACCTGTCTTCAGCTTTCTAGGATCTAAATTAGCTCCTAATGTTTGAACACCTTTAGCAAGCTTCGAGAATGGCAACAGAATATCCTTTGCTGTAGACGCTACCGGACTAGTAACGCTCGCGATGTTCTCTTTGATGGATTTCAAAGCGGACTCGCTTTGAGACGATGTGATGTTCAACGTCAAGTCCTGCTCGGAAGTCGATCTTTTTTTCTCGTCCAATCTGTTGTCCGTTTGAAGAATGTTCTTTATATTAGTCAACACTTTGTTGTCAACATCTCCGGTCGAGTGACTGATGTTCTTGGAAAGCGAAAGCGTTGACGGTGGAATCATTCGTTCCCTCTCTTCATCTAGATTGTCTCCCATGTCATATACCGTTATCTCCGGTGTAGTTGCGGTTTTCTGCGGCGAGGTGCTGAGAGTACTAGTGCCAGATCCAGTTTGCGGTATCAGATGCAGCGCGTCGATAGCCACGTCAGGTTTAAAATTCAAATTTCTGTCTTGGTACCTCGCGGATAATTCCACGTTCACGTTGGTTTCGCAAACGTCGCCGTCCACGACCCCGGTGTTCTTCACACCCATGATAATGCCGATTAACGGCGTATAAGCTTCCATTAGATGTTTATCGTGACTGAAATTCGCGGGCTTTTCAACGTGTATACGCGACATTTCGATATTCTCCTCGCTACTGCTGCTACCGCTGCTAGCGCTGTATTTCTCTTTTTCGTTGCCCGAAATGTCTCTGCTACCAACAGTGAAGATCGGCTTTGATGACTGCATCTCCGCTTTCTTGCTATCTATGCTCTTGGCCAAATCAATCGGCTTCTTCGCGCCAAAACTCAGTTTGTTCAGTTTGCTGAACTGCTCCGACATGTTGCTCAATGCTTTTGTACCTAAAAGTGTTCGATGTTATTGAAATATTTACACATTTTAGAGCGAGTAATTGTGTTTCAGACACGTTTCTCGTTAGCTCCGGAAACGATGAGATATCTAATAACCCAGTAGATCCCTTAATATTTACTAATTTACTCTTTCTCTTGTCTAACGCGACGTTCACAGCCACGGGAACTTTTGGCAAGCCTGCGATCTCCATAGCTACCGAAATTGCTTCGCAAATTGCTTTTAGAGACTCTAATAATATGAAAAACATATCACGCATATAAAATTTGTCAAGATAAAGTCGACACGTAAAATCATGAAAAAATAAATAATTATCACTAATTATTACCTATACTTTCCTCCTCGGTTTTGATCACGACAGCCATGTTGTTAAAAAATCTTAAATTTGTACTACGAAACATGTGAAAATAGCCGCACTCGCCGTTCACTTTGTAATTGATTCTAATACAGTGATAATGCTTATTCTTGAAGAACGAAACAGTGTTTTCGGGCTGACCAAATTCAATTAGAACGATGTCGTTTAGTGAAACTCTTTGGTAGTTTGTAACTTTGTCAATCTGATCGTCGTAATCCGCCACGTAATAACTGTCACGCGTCAGTATCAAGATAGTGTCCATTTCCGTTTCCGTTGGATCACCCGTCCTACAAAACAAAAACTTTGATTGAAACACATGTGTAAACACGTGTATTATATAAACATATAATTACAAATAAAAACAAAATACTTTCATAATAAAAAAAAACTTTTATATACTCATTATAAAATTTAGTTACAAGTTATTCAGTTTTTCAAACATATTTGCTTGTACGTACACAGGATCGGCGTCGATAACTCCCCAACTGCCCAGAATAATTTCGGGATCAGGTATCAATAGTTTTTTACAGTCTTCGATTAGTAATTTCACGTGAATTGCAGTCGCCGCGTTATCTTCCTCTTCCGTGCGTTCTAGAAATACTTCCTCGCTCACTGAATTTCCCAACATCATATCAATTGTCGCTTGTCTGTAGACATCCTTGAAGCGATTCAAATAATATCTGCAAAAGAGAGAGACAGTTGCATACAAATTTTAATTCCGCACACAAGTGACAAAATTTGAAGAATGACTTAGAACAGTCAAGAAAAGGTGAGTAGAGTAGTATTCTATTCAAAGTTTATAAGATAATAAATTCTATTTTATACACATATATACAAGAAATTTTTCAAAGAAAGCAACTCTCTTTATAAAGATGACTGGCCTGTAAATCAAACTGAATTCTTTAAACAAAATAAGGGAGAATATCAGGTTACAAAGCTGAACATGCAAAAGAATTTTTTGAACGGAAACAGCTTTCCATGCTAACGATAATATATTTTATTATGCGGCACAATTTTATGTGTAAGAAAAATTGAGTTAATTTTGAAACACACATCTCTTCTGCGCGTTGTCGAAAGAGAAGCTAAAAGCAAGCAACGAACCTTAATAAATCATAGAGGGCAGTGGCATAAAGGAAGTCGGGAAGAGTAGCGATTTGAAGTTGTACGTTTGGTGGTTTCATAGGTATAAGTTCGAGACAGCAATTATCAAAGATATCTAAATAGTGTGACCAATCGTTGTTCAGTTGATCAACGTCGATTGGATTTCCTAGCAGCGTGTCTATTGCCGACTGACGTAAGTCGTCCATAAAGTGTTGCTGATAATATCTATGAGAAAACAAGAAAGGCCAATGTCAGGCTGCTATAGAGCAAACAAACTCTGTTTCCAATATTTATAACTTCGAGATATTATTCTTCCACGTGTGATGAGGTCTGAACTCTTTGTGTGTTGCGCGAGACGTTGAAGATGAAAATAGAAAATGAATAAAAACAATGAGGAGGATCAAGCGGATATATAAAATAAAGGTGAAGAATAACAGTAGTAACACATAGTTCTCTACCTGTTCGCAGAATTCATGCCGTCTTTCATCAGCCCGGTAAACTTTCTCTCTCCGGTACGCGTGTAATCTCCCTGTAAATGATAATAAATCGTGTAATCGCAATTCGGAGGCGAAGTCTGATAAGATACACGGATAATTTGATATGTACGGACCTTCAAAGCGTTTGTTCCCGCGTATTGCTTGCTAATAATATCCCCATTATTAGCCCAAAGCGATTGGAAAGTCTGTCTAATGTTTGCAGGCAGAGTTCCGTCGGGCGGTATTAGTCCCAGTTTTGAAAACTGCATTTCCATAACAGCTTTACCCAGAGCGGTTTGCACCACGTTTGTTCTATCTAAGCAATCTATGCAATTAACGCGGAATACGCCTTTTTGCATGCAAATAGTACCTTGTTTATCGCGCCAGCAGTAACCCATATCTGCTAGCACGGTAGCCAGTGCGTTAACCAAAATAGACACGTTCTCGAAATGCATTCCCCGACTGCGTTAAGGGCAGAAAAATGTTTCAAGATGTAACATGATCACGCAACGAGAGTAAAAAGCATGAGAAAGGCGATCTTGCTCGAAGTACTTACCAATACTCGTGAAAATCGAAAGTGGTATACGTTATATCCGCGTGATTATAGTTAAACACATGGGTGCTGTAAGCTTCCCAAATTATCTTTTCTTTGCCGGATTGCTCGACCAGATTCACGATACAAACAGGACCGTACAATGCGAGCTCCTCGCCAAAATGCTTCTCAAATGCCACCTGCGTTTCAGCCTCGTCTGTGTGTTAACAATAGAAAAATATCAGATGCAATTATTTGTGTTCTATAAAGAATTCTCGCGAAGTATAGAAATGATTTCTCTTTTGCATGTATACCTTTGTCAATTCTTGGTGGTGGTTTATATTTGTATCCCGGTTGCGACCAATACACTGGAACACTTCCTCGTACTTGTACGAAAGACACTTGATGATCGTGGTACCAAACTAGCTGTTCAGTTTCAACATAATTCGCACACTTGCCGTTATCGTCCACTCCGCGTCTTTTGTACCTGTGTGACATTATATTCGGATGTATTTAATCGTGATTCGCTTTAACGTAATCAAAGCAAGATGAAACTCGTTAAGCAACCAAAACTATATACGTAGACAAAGATTACCTGGTTCCAGCTCGGTATCTACTCCTTCTCGATATAATTGCTAGATTAAAGGTTTCTTGCTGTGGTTGCTCGTCAAAACCTACTTCGACTATACATTTTTCTATTTGAACGTAGCCTTGAATGATCGGTAATATCCAGCAGTTTGCTTTATCTGTCTGCAAGTGATAGTTTAGATAAGCAAAATTGTAACTGATAACGCAAAACAATAACTGACTGTTGTTATTGCACATACAGTTGACTTCATATAACAAATTTTGTGTCATTGTCCAAAAAGAATATTTATATGTTTCTCTATAAAATCAGCTGTAAGTAGAAATACGAATTTTTTAGCAGCTGCTAACATTCAAATTAATGATGTCATGTAACATGTGCTTGTTCCAGAAGAATCTATCATCCACGCGCTGCCACAACGGCTTGTCTTGATCGCTCTGGTCTTGTTCAGATTCCATTATGCATTGCCGTTGCAGGCTGTTGGTGATGTCACCAGTTTGGCAAAAGAAGAAAGAATCAGTTTCCGTAAATATCTTATTCAATTCTTCTAATATTCTCTTTTCGAATCTTTCCTTGTCCTTCACTACGCTACGTTTTGTTACTGTAGATTTTACCTAATCAGATTAGAAGGAGTATTGAAGTTTTCAATTACACGAGATATCTTGAACAAATCAACATATGTTGCCATTGATGTGATTGACGCCTTACTTGAGACGTAGCTAATGCGGCTGCTTGCTGAGTAGTGTTTTTTATAGTATTCGTGGCGTTTTTTATTGTACCCCAAGTTTTTGCCAGAGCTGCTTTCTGCGGCACATCGAACAAGCCGCCGTCTCCCTTTTTCTTTAGCACGTACTGATGCTTCTTGCAAGGTAACAGGCCGACATCTGTGTTCTCGGTACCGATGTGTAAAAATGCTACAGATTTGATTTTGTAGACAACATGACCGCCGTGCAATTCTCCTGCCGGTGTGACATCTTTTATAAGCATCAGGCGAGGCTCCAGCACTGACGTCTGCTCAATCTTTCCCACTATTCCATAAAACATTCCCAGACATTCCAAATCTTTTGGCGTGGCCCATTCCCAATCTGTAAAATCCTTTTGGTTTTGACGAAGCCATCACAACATTATGAATATTAAAAAAATCTAATATTATTTTATGATACAATATTTTTTTCATTATTAATTATTAATTTTAATTATAAATTATTTTTTCTCAGGATATTAAAAAGAATTAATCTATTTCTGATTATATATCTTCATGTTACAGATATAGTCCGCACACACATATTCCGTCCGCTTTAAATAAAAAATAGATTCGAGAGCTCACGCGACATCGTAATCGTTTTTGACAAGAGACGCTTCGTGCGCGCTCGCTCGTGTGTCAAACGCAATTACACGGAAAACTTACCCGATTTTGCGACGAATTCACCAGTATACTTGTCACACCAGAGGCTATGCCGCTCTTTCACGAAGATAAAATGAGTGTCAGTGCGAAACAGCTCCATTCTCGCTTTTTCGCCAGTTTTGACAGTTATCAGTTTGACGTTTCCACGTCGGGCACAATATCTGCCTACTACCAAGTGCTCGCCATGTTGCTCATCAGTCGTTCATGACTAACACACACTCAAACGATTTTACTTCTTCTTGGGGTGGGAAACGACGAGTGCGAATAAATCAATTTTTTGTTTCTCAATACGTAATATGAAGCAATTGCTCTCAAAAAATGTAAATTTGTAAAAGAAACATTCCAAAATGTCAGTTTTATGTTTTAGAGAGAATCATAATCTGTTAATTTTTAATAATTTTAAATATATATATCTTTTATATAATATTTATAAAAAAAGAATTAAAGCAAATAAGTAAAATAAGTTTTTATCTGTAAATACATATTTTATAGTGTGTGCAGACACAGTATCTAAAAATTTTAAGGAAACCATGCAAGAAATCAATCTATTAAATGAAGTTCTTATTTTAATAAGTTTTATTATACAATTATCGTGTATATATGTATACATATATTTATATACATATATATACATACACATATAACACGTCATCTTATTGTATATTTTGTATATTTTTATAATATTTTGAAGTTTTATATGAAAAATGTAAAGCTTTATATTAAAATGCTAAGAATACATTTTTAAAGATAATTAAGTCCATCAATGCTAACGTGTAATAAGCTTTTAAATAGCTGGATATCGTGATAATTGAATATAATCGGCGCGGAGCATATTACGCGTTAACCTTAGAGTAAACCACGCATTATATCTATTTAGATGTAAAGAATTAAAAATTGTCGTCTTGCTTAAAAAGCAAGTAAACTCGCAAGATGCATATATATATATATTGCAAGATATATATATATATATTACATTTATATATATATATTACATTTATATATATATATATATATATATAAATGTAATTATGCATTATATTTTATATATACACACGCGCGCGCGCGCGCGCACGCACACACAAAGAACAATATATGCAATGTTTTATAATATGTATCATTCACGTACTTGTACTTGGATATTATGCATGATTTATAAACGCACGTTCAAAATATAATACAACCGACAGATACATCATACAAATACAAAGGCATGTGAAAATATGTATATTTTTTCATAAATTTCAATATATTATTGATTAATATCAATTGGAAATAACTGGAAAATCTCTTACAACTATCGATTAGCTTTCAATTCCGTTGCTCTCATCTGGAATATCAGATAAATCATATTTTAAAGTTTCTCAAGTCCTTGTTAAAATAGCTGACAAATGCGCTCTTTTATATAGTTTTTATCTCGTTATATACATCATTAGATAACATTGCACAGTCTCTCTGCAAGAGGAAGAGATCTCAGTAACTCTTTTATGTACTTTTATCAAGAACAATGTATTAGGAAGAAATATAAGCCTCGTATACGTATTTAACTGTTTTCATTTTCATTGCTGGTTTGTTCATTACTTGTTTGGTTACTTTTCTTGGGCTTATATTCCTCCCATTTTCTGTGATTAAGAGTTTGAAAATCATCGACATCAGCTATCAATTCCAAATATCTTGACAGCTTCAGCAACTCAAAGTCTTTGACTCTGCTAGTGTGAGCGTGTTTGAAAGGTTTTATTCTCAATCCCGACTGCGGATTCATTATGAAGTTTCTCCTGATGTCGTCGAACATGATCGTGTTTTTTGCGGAGAACTGCTTGTACTTTCCCCAAATAATGCCCAGTGGTTTCACTCCCACAACGCCGTATTTCGGTGTGTGAACAGTGATCATAGCGAGAACGTCCAAATAGAAAGCTATCTTGTAGTCCGGATGTTTAGAAACTCCCAACAATTTCATCTTTTCATTGATCCACCTCATGCTGGTTGCCGACCAGATGACAATATCGTAATTCTTATACGCACGTGTCAAGAATTCGTGGAGATACGGACGCATCAGTTGATATCCGCTCTCCGCTACTGATCTGTGATCAAACAGAGTGTAGTCTATATCCAACACAAGGAGTTTCTTACCCTCTCTGAGAGGATTCAGCTCTGTGATCACATAGCGATCGATTCGAAACTGGATCTTACGTAGATTTATCTCAGCTTTCTCTATTTCCACTTCTTCCTCCTCTATATCTAGATCATTAATTACATCAGGTACATCTTCTGGAGCTTGACTAGCCTCAGCAATATCCTCTTCGCGCGAGCCCATCAACATCAACTTGAAGCCAGGTTTCAAATTCAGTTTACTGATAACATCTTCATCTTGCGCTGCTTTGCCTAATAAAAAAGTTTTTGTAAACTTTGTTTTAATGAAGATTTATAGCAAAAGTTATGTGTATAAAACCAAAGCAAATTATTTGATAATTTCACATAAATTACACATAAAAGAACATAAACTTTTGAAAACACATATAATCATTCTAATCATCTTCCAGGCACGCAATGCGATGCGTTGAATTGTAGTATATGTAATTTAACTTTTCAAACTAAACAAATTAAATATGATATTTGGCTAGATCTTAGGGAAACGATTACGCAAATGTATCACTGAAAATTGCAAGAAGGATAAATTATTTAATTAGCAAAAAATCCATGAATAACGATTCAAAACATAACCTTTGAATTTGAGATTTAACAGCTTCTGGCGTTCAGGTCGAACGCCCGTTTCTCTGTGTATACGTTCCTTCAGGGTTAAGACAGTATCATCCTCCTGGATGTCGAGGATATCGTACTCTTTTCCGCTCCATTTCACCACAATTCTCAATTCATTCTCCATCATTCCTTTTGTAATCACGTCAATGGGACAAGAAGCATCGTCGTGAGTGTCGTGAACAAACCGCAATGGCATACACACACACACACACACAATTGCATCTTTCTTATCGACAAATTTATCGACCGATTCGAATTATCTTTTATCGATCATAAGCAGTAAATTATCGTAGAATGATATCGTTCTATTGATGAACAATATACTTCATATAATGGCGGATAAAATTCGTTCAAGAATAAAAAGCATTAAATTAAAGGAAAAAACTACGTTTTGGGGGTAAGAAAAACTGATACATTGACAAAATGTTTTTCGCAAAACTTATATTATCGTAGCACGTGCGTAGAATGTCACGAAAAATTTGATTTAATAGAAAAAATACAATTGTGTCAAGCCAGGAAATATATAAGTAAAAAAGCCAAATGAGAATATTTTATTAGTGTAAATGTTGTACAAAAGTGTGTATTTATCAAATATTAAGATGAAAACAAAATTAAGATACATAGTTGTGTATATAAATTGTTGCAATAACAAAATATATAAAACTTCTAGACAAAATTTAATTTATTCTGAAATCTCGTATAATTTTTATTCATTTATTTTATTTATTTATATCGGTGTTTTTATTAATTTTTAGTTTATACTGTATAAAAGAACATTAAAAAGACATAAATTTATAAAGAGATTTCTTGTTGTTACGAGGCCAAATCAGACGCGTGATTTTCATCTTTCCAAAGTGCGAAGGAAGGTCCTGGTATGTCTTCGCATGATACTCTAGGATTATCAGGATCAACGGAGCGCATAACTTCCATCTGAGAGTGCGTCATTCCGTCAGAACAGTCGCAGATTAATTTCGCCAGCGAACTCTTGCGTAATTCTACGAGCTGATCTGCAAGGTTTGAAAATGTTTGTTCTGTTGTTTTCGATTTTAATTATAATTCGAATTTATAAACCGTACCTTCCGTGAAAGGATAAGGCTGATCGGCAAACTCGTACCAGAAGCGATCGCCCTTCTGCAGACGCGCGAATTGATCGACGATCAAACATGTAAACGTAGGTCCGACTAAGGTGCCCGACTTTGGAATTTCCGCTAACGCACCGGTATATAAATCCATGTCGTCCACGGACTCGTAGAGCATCGATATCTCTTTCAGAGCCTGACGGTCCAGATATTCGTTTAGATCGTCGAATGTTTTCATCTTTCCCAGTCCGCAGTATTCTCGCCAAACAGTGTATCCCGGCAATCCGTGATCTCGTCCACGTTGGATGTTGAGCGACACCAGATCGAGACCGCAAGGAACCGTAGAGTTCGCCATAGGGTCCTCGAAGAGATGATTTGTCAACTGCGAGGTAACATGCGTGGAGTATTTTTGGATAACGTTGCTCGTGGCCGAGTTAACCGAACGCTCTACGCCGTTCCCGGCGTAGAGACTGTACGGGTTGAAGAGCATCTTGTGCAACTCTATGTATGACGACGTGCCTTTCTTCGCGTCTGTCATTTTTATCAGTCCCGGCAGCAGAGTGTGAGCGAAACGGAAAGCCGCGGCTGCGAAGTGATTGGCTATCGTCGGATCGTTCGTTAGTTCGTCTGGATTATCTGACCGTTTCTTGTAACCGGAAAAGAGCGGCTTCAAGTCGTGCTCGTTCATCGCTTCGTCACCCAGAACGATAGGTAAAAATTCACGATAGGTGATATGCTGCAGTTGAGCGCCGACGATGCGTCGCGATTCTTGATAGATCGTTTCGTCGTTCCACGTGGGATTGATTCTAGCCAATTCGTCCGCAACCCTGTTGTGCTGCCGCGCCCAAAGTAAATGCATTGTGGTGAGATGCAGATTCTCGTTCGATCTGGCGTCACCTGCGGCAAAACAGTAACGACCGTGACTTTGCTCGACCTTCCGGTTGCAGCCGTCGTTAGGATTTGTGCTCGCCGGCAGCAGCGTCCGTTTGTCAGGAGTAAGTTGCATTCTCAAGCGACCGCCAACGAACTCGCGCAGATCGCGAGCGGTTTGATTGTCCGGACCGTAAATAGCCGAGCCGTCGATAAAAGCGCTGACCTGAAAACACGCGATATTATTCTGTAAAATCATTTTTGACAATTTGATTGAATTATATATGTATACATTAAATTATATATGTTTAATCGTAATCGATAGAAATACCTGATTGAGCTGCTCTCTAGGTCCGAGTTTACATTGCGGAGCCGGCGCCGATCTGACGAAGTCCATGCAAGTCTTGCCAGTCAAGTCGTACACAGGATCACCGGCTGCAACTAGTACAGGAAAGCACTCGGGGTGTTTCTTTGACGGCGGGCAGCACGCTATTGAACTCCCGTTAATTCCCTGACTGAGGGCGGTGGCAGTAATATCGTGATCCAGGAACTGACCGAATACAGCCAGCATCACCGTGAAGGACGGATTGCTGCTGGCAGAAGGCTTGTGCACTTTCAGACTGATCTCTCTGGCGGAAGGCAACTCCTTTCCGGACCTGGCTTTTCGAGGTAATTCGATTCCGTCGGCATAATCGGCCGACAAGACTCTTCTGAAGGGTTTCATGCCGGAGCCCCAGTCTCTCGGTCGATTGCAGCTGCCATCGAAGAGTCTGTATTTGTTGATCTTGCAAGTACGGTTTAAGTATTGTTTGCACGTGCCGTTTGGCACCCAGCCACCATCGAACAAGGCGTCGATCGCTGATGGCTCGTCGCGAGCGGATCTTGAAGAATTAAAACTCGCTATATGACAGCTGTTTTGTACAAATCATTTTCACATTATGGAAATATAAAGATTCACCTCATATTCTCGATCATCCTAGTCGCCGCGATTTCACCCACCGCTGCCAAGGCGAGCGTGTTCACGTTAGAACCCGTGCTCACCGCATAGCGGTGTCTGGACTCCGGAGACGAAGCCGGCAACGGCGAGTTCGCAGCAATCATATCGGCGGACAGACGATCCTTCATCGCCCGCTCGCCAGCCTGCAATCCTCGCATGTATTCTTGTTGACTAAGATTATTTGTTGTAGTGCTAATGTTCTCGCTGGACACCAGAATGAAGTTGGGTTCGGCTGTAGCGGTGCTGCTGAAGGACGCGTGTGAGGCGGATCCAGGTGCGAATCCCAGTCTCAGGATATCACCCAAGTTTCCAGACGTCGCGTTGTCGATCGCGGGATTAGTGAAGTTGGTGTGATTCATGTGATTCATGGAATAACTGATGAAGACCATGAGAGCCACGGTAAAGACCACTCTGAAAGATCGGATTACTAAGATCGATATTTGCAATTAGAGACGATTAGCTATAAAAAAAAAAAAAAAAAAAAAAAAAAACTGCCGTAATCGCGTTCTTCGAGTTCTGAGGAAATTGGCGAATTCAATGTAATCGAGCGAATCTGTACGCCTCAAAGGCGTTCTTTCTGTTATACCGCGCATTTTTGTTGCGCAATCTTAATCCGCAGATGATGCGCAAATAGTAGACAAATAGCTCTGCTTCAAATTCTGCGAATGATTTGCAGATGATTTTCTTCTCCGCGAATTTGATCTGCTCTCACTTCATATAACTACGTAGCACATCTTTCTCGTATTTCTTTATAACACATTTTTCTCATTAGCACGATATGTCAACAAACAAGTTTTTTAGAACAAATATATGTGCGATATTGAAGAAATTTTTTAAACAAATTTGTGATTATTAGGATTTTAACACACTTTTAGTTAATTATTTTTTAGTTAATTCTCTCGATGAAAATATATAACTGTTCACGTATACGAAGAGATGGATTTCGTTAGCTCTTCGTTCACACACTAGCGCAAACTGGATCGGTTATATAAAGTACATTGAGAATCGACAGTGTCAGGAATGAAACTTGAGTTGCCTCGCCACATTTTTATTTTGCGGTGCGACATGGCGGTGACAACAACTTGAGCAACAAGCTGAGCGTCGACTTACACAAGCAGTCACAGATTCGTAAAAATTAGAGAAGTGTGCATAATAAAATCGAATAAAAACTGGAATTTCTTATTGTATAGTTCAATGGCACTGTTTTTACTATGTAAAATAAGATAAGAAAAAATTCTAGTAGTTTGCATTGCTTTGCACTTATATAATATTGTAAAATAAATACTTTTTTTTTTTATTAAAATCGAGATTAATTGTTATAACGCACGCGTAGCGTTTACAACAAACGCCAATATTTGACTGCGATATGTTCGTTGATTTTCTCACCGCATCTTGCACTCGTGTAACGTAATACGTTGTCGGATCGCAGAAAGGTTTCCGTGCTTTGTTAGGCTTCACAAAAACGTAAATCTGCGATGGCAACAAATGGTCATTTTGTACACACACGCACACACGCACATTTTTTTCGCATAGATGGTATAGAAAAAAATTAATTATTTAAATTTTATTACTGCCAGAGAAAAGAATAGGAAATATTTTTAACGTGATAATGAATAAATTGTGTTCCACATTCATTCATCAATGACAAAAAAATGTGATGGAACTTTGGCAAATCTATCGTTTATTTCTCTGTTATTCCGTACAACAAAAGCTATATCGCTTAGGAGCGCGCAACTCGAGCCACTGTTCTTGATTCGGAACGTACATTTCAGCTGGCATGCGTTCCAGACCTGGAGATTCGGGTGATCCGCGCTCGTTCGTTCTTCGAGCTGAAAAAAGCAGCAAGAGTTTTTGTCAAAGTTGAACGAATCTTAGTGTTCTTGTCGTTTTTAAAAATACAAGAAAGTATTAAGAAAAAAGCAAGATATTCTTCAAACACATATTAGGACGCAATTACCGAATCGCTTGCGCATAGCGATAGCTTCTCCCGGATGTCTCAGGAGAAGCCGACCAACGCCTTCGCAACGGCGCAAAACTTCGTTCTTCAGCAAGTGACTTCTGACGTTTTGTGAAATGATCGGGCAGTCGTTGACCCATGTCGATACGTACGCGAAATCCGTCAGTAATTGTTGCGCACCGTATTCGCTAGAGATTTATTTATTTCAACGTGTAATAAAAATGTGTTCCTCTTGACTGATCAAGATGACTTACCTGAACTTAATGCGATGCAGATAAATGTAATCAAGCCACGCCTCGCACATTATTCGCAGAATCATGTTCGATGTTTCGTGATCCTCTATTACTTCCAACACTGGCAGCAACACCTTTTCTAGAGAACATGTGACTTTGTTTTGTTATCGAGAAAACTGACACTTTTAAAATATAACAAATAATTGCACAGAAACAGAATATTTTTAAAGACTATTTTAATATAATGTCAAGTATATAGAAAGATGCAAAAATACATGGTGGAAACGTACCAAAATAAGTCTCCACGTAAAGACTGGCCGCAATCGGAGTCACACTGCTGTTTCGTCTCCAGTAATTCGACTGTGGGAAACACATGTGCAAATTCGCGAGACTGACCACACGACAAATTTTTGCGAGTGTTTCGATGCATTTAGCTGGACTATTCTGAGAAAGAAAATAGATCATAGATAAGAATATAAAAAGATTTAGATGGCAAATTTTAAAATTAAAAAACTACTGTCTGGGGAAACAATTGTCAAATTGTTTTTTTTAAAGAGACTAAAGTTTTGTGACACTATATTACCTGCAGTAATTCAACGTTTGCCTTGACTTCGGAAACGATTTTCGCTCTCATCTTCGCGCACACGTGCACTTGAACGCTAATGGAATCCGTAGACAGTGCGATCGTGTGATCGGCGAGCTACATCAATCAGTTAACAAAATAAATCACATACAACAAGGTGATAAATATGTTAAATATGTTAAAAGAGAAACATGTGAAGAGACCTTGAGATACGACAATTCTTCAAGGCAGTTCACCACGTCGCCCTTAACTAGAAGAAAGAACACATCCAGGTCCCAAGTGTGAGCTATTGTCTTGGCCTCCTGAATAGCCCATAATCTCGCCGTGTGCACCGAGTGATCCATCCTGTGCAACACGACAATCTGCTCTGATAACGGTAGTTCTATCAAAGGCGCTCCTATCACCCACTCACCGCCCACTTCGCACTCATTGCTGAGGGTAACCAGCAATTGGAACAGCTCGACAAACATGTGGCCCGTGTTGGTTCCCTGCGTGAACGTCATCGTTTTTCGTTTTAATGAAAGTATAAAATAAATACTTTTTCTGTTTCTAACATAAGCTTATTATCAATAAGGTAAATTTAAAATTAATATTTGAAATTTAATTGGATTTAAAAGCAATTTTAATTTAAAACTTTCAGAAATGTGTCTACCTCGGCAGACGACGGTTTCGAACTGCATTCGAAAGCCGAAGTGTAAGCTAATCTAAATATCTGGTCCCAAGCAGTGATGGTCGTGTGGTATCCGAGCGCGTCGCATAAGTTTTGCAGCGCTGGTCTGATCGTGGATGGAACTGGAAGTTTTTAAATGAGATAAATTCTACAAAGAAAAGAATATGTTTTTATTCTGAACAATGAGAAAGTAGGTTTACTGTCATTTCCCTGAATGAACTGCCGCAGCCAATCTTTGAGATGCTGAGCACCGTGGCTGTGGTGAGTCGCGAGAGCTTCTCGAGACCACCAGAGTATCACGTGATCCAAAATGCCGGACAGAGAACCCCACGCGACCTCCTGATAATAGTTCTTCACTTTTTTTATGGCACTGCCTCTCAATCTCGTCTCGCCTGATAAAGATTAATATCGAATAATTAACAGGTAGATTAATATAAGAAATTCATTACACACCTTTGCTGGTTTTCAAGGCATCCGTGCCGAGCAGTTGCGGCGAGACTTCTTGCACGACGTTCAAAAGTCGTAGAACTTGCTCGTTCTGCGTGTTCACAAGCGCTTGCATACTTTCGATATCGGACGCCTCTACTTCGGACGTGGACGCTGCACTCGCAATCGGTGGAGTTAAATGTCTCGTAAGAGCACTGTAGTTCGAGAAACATAGAAAAGTTTTACGATTACATTGTGAAGAAGACAAAAAAATAATTGCAAAATATCGGCACACAATTATGCAAACCGACCGATAAATCTCGATGCTGGAGTTTTCCGAAACATCGACATCGTTTGTTGAAGAACTAGGCTGGACTTTTTCACGAGGTTCGTAATTTGCCAAAAGACAATCGATGAGTTCGTGACAGGACTCCTCCGCCCTGTTCTTTGCTAATATCTACAAAAATTGTTACTTTTTTTATAACTTATATATTTTACATACCAAAATAATTTTATAAAGTGATAAATTTGTTGATAAAAGCAATAATTTAGACAAATGAATAATAAACATACCTGCAATATTTTAGTTACAGAGAGTTTTTTCAACGGTTCCAGCATGGATGGGCAGTCGTTGTAAAAAACATTGACAGACGAGACCGACACGTCCCGATTCATGTTGAGCATGTTGTTGTAAGCATTTACCAATCTGTAATTTTCTCACAATTATTTTTATATCCTATTGTTGTTTATCTATTTATTAGAAAAATTCTCGAATATATTGCTGTAGATGAAGATTAAAATTGAGATCACACGAGTAAGAAGCGTTCTACCTGAACACTACTCTGATATTTTCTTCGCTTTTGCAATCGACAACGTCAGTAATTAAATCTTTGGTGAATTTCGCGATCACATTGAGCTTGCGTTTCAATATCATCGAAAGATGATTCATTTTATATTTATATATCGGATGATTGCTCAGCTCTTCCGAGCTGCATGTCGATTTGTAAGACACTATTAAATCCTCCAAGCTGTCTAATATTTCTTCGATCACCTATAAAACAGACACATATATTCACTTACATTTAATTCATCTTACGCTTATTTTGATGATAAAATTTCCACTGCTATATTGTAAGTCGGACCTCTAAGTCGCAAATCCGACCTTCCGCGAAGTCCTCGATAAGTAAAGCTAAACACCCCGCGAGTTTTCCCAATTTCTCGTCCAAGACGGAAGCGTCTACGAGCCACTTGTCGAGAGCTTCATCAGAAGGTGGCAACCACTTTGCGATATTCGCTCTGTAATTAGTATCCATGTGGCGCGCTGATTTTTTTGCGCTTGTTTCAATTGTATTTCTTTTCTCCTCTATCAGAGAATTTAAAGATTTTTATGTGTCATACGCGTGTGGTTAATTCTTTATTCAAAAAACTTATAAGTACACATGTGTTCATTCTGGGAGCGCGCAAGATCTTTTGTTTACCACTGAGATTTTTGATGAAGTTGATTTAACACGTCACTTTCGTGAAATCAGGCAGTGAAAATTAATTAAGTAAATTACATAGTAATTAACAATATAAAAAAGACAAAAAATATATATTCACTGACTGTAGAAAAGTTATTTCTAGACTATACAATTATACGTGTGATTTATACGGGCAGCATTATATCATTATGCAATTGTTGCATCTTTTTGAAACACTGATTTTATTCATAATTTGTTCAACGTTTTTCTATTTTTAAGCAATACTGACTGTTGTCACTTTGCGGATGGCAAGTGTTGCACCACGCGTTCGTAGTTGCCACGGATACGTCTGACGCATGGCAATCGGTAATATACATGACATATGCGATATTTTATATAAAATCGCGCGCTATAATTAAAACACAACAATGACGTGAAAAATTTAAAGTCCGATTTCCCTGAAGCTCGGACAAAACGGTTGCCCAGACAATAAAAAAAATATAAATTAGCGCAGTGTTTTTTTTTTCAGGGCAGCTCATGGCCGACTTCCAAATTTGTTGTGTTTAAAAAAAGATTAAATTAAAAATTCAAATTCGACACTTTAAATTTTTTAGTGTAAAATATTATAAAGTTTACTTTGGAAATATATTGTCACAAAATGGTAACAAAGATATACAATTTTTTAAAATAACTTTAGATTTCAAAATCTGAAGATGTTCTTTGTCCACAATGCACCGAGCTTATATAAAATATATTTCGGTTTGTAGCGCGAGTGTATATCGATTCATGTGGGTCAGGCGGGCGTTCAGATGGGCAACTCCTGCTGGGAGCTATATTGCCTGGAACATGGAATTCAGCCGGACGGAACTATGCCATCTGATAAGGTTTCCGGCTCCAATGATTGCTTCAACACCTTCTTCAACGAGACGAATCCCGGTAAAATGGTACCGCGCGCTGTGATGGTCGATCTGGAGCCGACAGTCGTCGGTCAGTTATATCGCAAATAGTATAAAAGCATATTATTTATTCAAAAAGCTGGGTTACAAATATATTAAGAAATTATGTGAGAAAATCATTAGCTTTAATTTCTAAATATAAATATTTTTATAGATGAAGTTCGGTTGGGAACATATAAACGACTATATCATCCGGAGCAACTAATTACTGGCAAAGAAGATGCTGCCAATAATTATGCCCGCGGTCACTATTCCATCGGAAGCGAGATCATCGAGTATGTGATGGACAGAGTGCGTCGACTGACGGATCAGTGCATCGGTCTTCAGGGCTTCTTTGTCTTCCATTCGTTCGGAGGTGGCACGGGATCGGGATTCACGTCCTTGCTTATGGAAAGATTATCTGACGACTACGGCAAGAAGAGTAAATTGGAATTTGTCATATATCCAGCGCCACAAGTAAGAGTTTAGAAATTCAATATTTTGAAATATATAAAAAATACATCATTTCAAAAATAAAAGAGATATTTGAACAACGTTTTCAGGTATCTACTGCCGTGGTAGAACCTTACAACGCGGTACTAACGACGCATACGACAATCGGCCACTCCGATTGCGCCTTCATAGTGGATAACGAGGCGATCTATGACATTTGTCGACGCAAGCTCAGCATCGAGCGGCCCTTGTACGCAAATTTAAATCGTCTGATCAGCCAAGTGGTATCGTCAATCACCGCGTCTTTGAGATTCGACGGCGCCTTAAACGTCGACTTGACTGAGTTCCAGACGAATCTGGTACCCTATCCTCGCATACATTTTCCATTGGCAACCTACGCTCCAGTAGTATCTTCCGAGAAGGCTTATCACGAGGGCATGTCGGTCGCGGAGATCACCGCCGAATGTTTCGAGCCCTCCAATCAAATGGTCAAATGCGACCCGCGCGAAGGCAAATATATGGCCTGTTGCCTCTTGTATCGCGGCGACGTAGTGCCCAAAGATGTTAACGCCGCAATCGCGGCCATGAAGGGCAAGAGCTGCATCCGATTTGTCGACTGGTGTCCGACGGGTTTCAAAGTTGGGATCAATTATCAACCGCCTACTGCCGTTCCAGGCGGCGATCTCGCTAAAGTAATATTTCTCATCATGATTATTTTAAACAATTTCGAATTGTGATATTTCATTTTTTTTATACAATTCGCAGGTCCAACGAGCTGTCTCCATGTTATCTAACACGACCGCGATAGAAGAAGCGTGGGCTAAACTCAATCACAAGTTCGATCTGATGTACAATAAACGCGCTTTCGTTCATTGGTACATAGGAGAAGGTATGGAGGAACTAGAGTTCGCGGAGGCGCGGGAGGATCTCGCAGCACTCGAGAGAGATTATGAGGAAGTTGCCCTCGAATCGCCATCGACTCCGGATGCATCGTCATTTTAACGTGCTTTCGAAGAATCTTTCAACAAGTCGGCATTTATTTTCGCTGCCCCAAGTGAAAATTACAAGAAGAATGTCACATCGCAAACACATATAAATTTTTGTGAAAAATCTCTTTTATGTTTATATATTCGTATATAATTATCACGTACTCTTATTTTAATAAGAATATATTTTTGTGAGAATTCCTTGTGTAATACAAATTAATTTACCGCATTACATCTGCAATCAACGTCTTGTACAGCGCAGGAAAATACAGAAACAACATGAACAACCACACACGTTTTGTATAATCTTTACTGAACCAAAATAGTATATATTTTGTATATATTTAACATGTATACAATATCTTTGCTTTTCTTTTTATTGACTTCTTTTTTTGGTACTGACATTTATAAAATTACATCAACGAAAGTCCTTTCCGTATAGCTATTTACATCGATTTCATTGCACATAGAGCAATAGCGCAAATGTACATAGAAAGTACACTGTTTTTAACGATAATGTTATGATGAAACTCCGTTACTCTCGCTTATTAATTTTCTAAAAGCAGCTCGATGACACGTAAATTATACTATAATAAATTATAACAAACA
Source organism: Pseudomyrmex flavicornis (assembly GCA_014825475.1). Lineage (NCBI taxonomy): Eukaryota > Metazoa > Arthropoda > Insecta > Hymenoptera > Formicidae > Pseudomyrmex > Pseudomyrmex flavicornis. The sequence continues at coordinate 90,932 of QVNW01000034.1, forward strand.
AATCTATGCGATAATAAGAGTTGAGAAGTAATTTTTTTCTATCAACAGTTATTTCATATATATAGATATGAAAACCAAAGAATACCACAGAAAAAGTTAATAAAGCGTTTGGCAGAGAAGTACTCAATATTATCGTTTATCAATAGTTCTACATAAAACTGTAATTATTAAACGTTCATATAATTTCAGTCGTCAATTCCAGTCAACTGGATGTATCCGTTATTGGACCACTTTGCTGTAAACTTTTGCTCTTTGTGAGTAGGAAATTTTTACACATCCTTATATCCTAAGCCAAATACTCCGAAGTAATATAGGCAATATTTTATTACTAAAATATTTTAGCTAGTGTGTGTGTGTGTGTTATAAGAATCTGCGCATATATGCGGTAAAATATAACGAAAAATCGTGTACGAAAGTTTACAATATGTATATAAACACTTCTCGAATAAAGTCTCTCAGAAAGTCAGCGAGTACCGCGATATATGCGATTCTTATTATACAAGGAGCGTCGGAATTGGTTTCTTCCCAGGCCACGCCTCTTTCGCGTATTTCTTCTTCTTCGGTTCCATCGAGCGCGGCTCCGTCGCGGCCGGCAGGTGCTCCTGCACTTGAGGCATCTCCGTCGGCATTTGATTCGGCGTCATCTCGACTTCCGGAGCCGGATTGGGCAGCGTGATGCCGAGCCGCGACGTTAACGTGAGAGCGGTGGAAAACGGATTGATCATCGAAGTCGAGGACGGCGTGAACTGCTCGGGAGGTAGATCCTGGTACAGCTGAGGAGTTGTAGACGTCGGTTGCATGTGCTTCAGCAGATTGTGATCTTCCGACAGAGAAATGAGGCCTCCTTCCATGCGCATTCTCTGTAATGAATAAAAAATATATTCCAAGAGAGAAATAAACATTTCTCTCATTACATGATCAAGATATCTCATTGTTTAGTAGTAAATGTGTAACATATACCTTGCTAGGCACAACTGTTGTTTGTACAAGATTACGAAACCTTCCGACTGATGGATCGACATCTTCGGGATTGATCACCTCCTCGTCGTCGTTAAAAGTAATGCCCTTTTTCTTTCGTTTGCGCGTGGGCTTGTGCATCTCGTCGTCCGTTATACCGAGCATGGAAATCCGCCGATTATGGGCTGTATTAAATTCTGTTAGATTCTAAACATATCATAAATAATTAGATCATAGTCAAAAAGCACTAGTGTTAGATAAGATTCGATTTCTCTTTACACATACGTCTAATTCGGTTTCCGTTTCAGGTAGACCTAATAAACCACCAGCATCCATGTCTTCGGATAATTTTTCTAATTCCTCGATAATAGGCCTGGCGCCAGTCTGAGGTCTCTCTCTGATTATGTAATATCGAGTGGACGCACCAAAATGAAATGTACTGTCTATTTGTAACTGAGTTGGTTTGTGAGGTTCCAAACGTAGATTTCCAATGAAGGTTCCATGAGCTGAAAAATTATCAAAAAATGCTCTCAAACTACATACAACAGTTATGTAAAAAATCAGATCAAACAAATCTTTATATACAAACTATTTGTAAATAAAACATCTCAGCTGTTTTTAATGAATGTGATGACATTTAACTCACACAGAACAAAAATCCACAAAAACCTTAGCACATCAAATCAAATATCATAAAAAGTTGTGGATATCTAATCTGAACATCTATTAATATTTATTGAGTTATCTAATGAGTCATTTAATAAGGTTTTTGTGTGGAAATCATAATTGAAACAAAATCTATACTCACTGCTTCCTAGATCTACTAAAAATGCTCGATTGAGGTGTTTGTGATAAACAAGAGCTGCATGAACTCGAGAACACGACGCATGATCAATGCAAAAGTCGTTGAGCTGTTGATTGCGACCAAAGAGATAGCATTTCTTTTCATCCACCATAAGTTTCTGCAAGAAATTTATTGACATAAAGTGAGATACACAGTTTGGAAAGTTTGACAGAACTCAGATGAATAATCTGATTCAAAGGTGTCGTGCCGACTTACCTGAATCAACTTGTCATTCTTTAGCACATCCAAATGCAATCCCACCGGTGGTTTCCCCGCCCTGGAAAAGAAAAAAACGACGCGGAGCGTAACGTCGGTCGTCACTACTTTATCTCATGCACGGCAATAAAAGTCGCGAGACGCGCAATTGCGCAAACATGTATCTCTTCCTCGAAATTCGTGGGGAATTCCTTTGAATTACAGGGAACGTACCAATTCGGCACTTCGTAGTGGTTGGCCATTGTCGTGCAATAACCACGTTCAACGAGATTTATTTTACTCGATTATCCCAGCGGGAGTTGTTTGTCCAATTCCGCATTCGTTCGAATATACATAGATGAAAACAAATCCTATATTTGCAAACGCCGAACTATCGGAAAAGTATCTCCACTGCGCTAATAATCCTAGATCTTCTAGGCAGAGTCTGGCAGAGAGGTTTTATCAGTTGGCTCGTATTCGGAGATCACGTGACTGTGCTTTGACAGGCTTGGATACAGATGTGGGCGATTTTGGGGGATGTTGCAAGTTATTTTTTCCACTATTTCTTATATTAGTGTAATATGCAAATTTTTATATTATAATGTATTTAATTTAGATTATTGTATTTAAAATATTACAATATTACATTTACGTACACATACAATTGAGTGGGTTCTGTTAATTTACAAGACTTCTAATTAATTTGGCGGCTACAGATTGCTACAGATGTTGGCATATCAGTGCAATAAAAGTTGATCACAGATATATAAAGCAATAAGGAAATATCTACGAATGATATCGAATGATCGTTTAGTTAATATGAAGACATTATATTTCTTGTAGAAATGTTTTATTTCTTTTTATTAAAAAACTTGCAAACGCCATTTATCTCTTTGAAACATACGCTACTGAAAATCGAGTGGATTTAAAGATTGCAATCTACGTAAGCAAAATCCCTATTGATAAAAAAATATTGGTTGTTTTAGATTTTACAGAATTGACCAATCGCTGATTGCATTCAGCCGATCAAGCGGATTCTGCGCTGGTAGAGAGCGACTAGCTGTCCGATAACTTTCCGAATGGCTTCCTCTGAGATTAGGTTAGGTTAAGACTAGGTGTACACACAGCTGATGAATGACTCTGCCTGGAAAACATCGCGGTTGACGGGTTCACCATCGACGAACATGGCATTCAGAGTCGGTCAGCGCGTCGAGGTGCCGATAAAGGATTGCCAGGGTGTGATCGCTTACGTCGGTCACCCGAGTTTCGCATCCGGCAAGTGGATCGGCGTGATTCTCGATGAGCCGAAAGGAAAAAACAACGGCACGGTCAAGGGCCAAATATACTTCAAGGTGAGCAAAACACAGTTGACAAAGCTGATGAACGTGCGTTTTATGTATTTGTGTTTATATTCGTCTGTTTTCGCATGTTTTTTCGCGACAACATCGACAATAAATCGTTAGTGTCACGTCAAGTGCAAAATATACGTTAGAATTGCGTGCATATAATATCTCATTATGAAGTCCTTTTATATACAGAAAAATATTATTGTAATATGTGTTGCGATGAAAGATATTTTCATTAGTTTCTTCAGACTATATCTTATGAGTGTCTGCTTGATGATTTCACTTGTTGTAAAGGTAACGCTTCACTGTAACAAAGATGCATCTATCATTCAAAAAGCAGAGTTTAATTTCTTATTAATATAAAATACACAATTAATGCTTTTTTATGTCTACTATAGTGTCCAGAAAATCATGGCATGTTTGCTCGCCAAACACAGCTTATTCTGCTGGATGATGCTGGCAATAGGACAGAACCTGTTAGTCCTTCATCAGCCGGTAGCAGTGCTACTACACCAGATGACAGTGGTGCTGCTAGAGCGAGGAGTCGCCTAAATAGGTAAGTTGTTTATACACATTTATTTAAACCAGATGTAAAAAAAAAACTACTATCTTATTACACACAGTATGCTCATTGAAATTTTTTTTTAAGAAACTCAGTAGGCTGTATATGTGATAGATCTATACGATAGACAAATTTGCTATCTAATAAGCAAATGTTATATACAATTATTACAATAACATTTTTGAAATTACTTGTCTCTCTTTTGAAATATTATAAAAGCAGTAGGATTAAATAATAATTAAATATCACTATAAATATCAATAGTCAATTACGTTGTTTATTGTGAGAACTTTTAGCTTTAAAAGTTCTCACAATAAAATTTATCAATTTTTCCACAATTTCCATGCCAGCATTAGTATACGACGAAGGAATGAGCCTACAGCGTAAGTTTTATATATAAATAATAATAAAAGCTGATGGATTAATTACTTAATTATTAATAATTACTTGTATCTATATAAAATACAAGTACGTTAAGAAAACTTTTTTTTAACATTCCATACAAATAAAACAGAATTAGGGTGAGTCTGTAATTAATAAAAATCCTTAAAATGTATATGCTGCTTTCATAAAAGTGTACGAAGAAAAACATCTCCTGCGAATGTTACTCGCCAGCAATCTGACAAACTTTCTGGGTAAGATACGTGTGAACTAAATCTTTTATGATATATCGATTTATGTCAGCAATGTGTCATTTTTTTATTTATTTTTTTTTTTTTATTGCTGCTGTACTTTTATAGATATCACGGAGACTGCAATTATCTCTCTTTAATAACAATTTTCGCTGAAATACTAACTTTCTATTCTATCAGTGAATATTGAAAATATTTTTGCAGCTTTTGTGCAGCACAAGCCGTTGCAAATATGCCTTCTATAGAGCTTATATATGTATATATACCTATATGTATACTCTTTTTATTTTTAATTAGGTTATCACTCTTTTGGTATTTCTACAGGACTATATTTTTATTTTAAATAAATATATATAAATGCATTTAATATCTTTCGGCTGCGTAGTATTTTAAAAATCTTTATTTTTTAGAAAATTAAAGATTAAAAGATTTGTACTAAAGATTCTAATAGTGAAATATGAAAACTAGTGCGTAAAAAACTTTTTCTTTACTATAGGAATGCAAATGCATCTCTAGGTTTCGACGCACTTCAATGCGTTAAATAATTAATTAATTTTGTATTTCCATAATCAAAGAAGTTTGAGTTTCTGTTTATTTATAATCGATCACATAGCAAATAGAGGAAATATATAGCAAAAGATACATGTCAAATGAGTAAATATTATCAAATATATTTGTGTATATTTCCAGAACTTTTTTAAATTTTGTTTTGCAGTTCTCGATTATCTTTGACCGGAAGTAGAACATTATTAAGTGCCCCAAGCACAGAAAGCCTAACTGGATCACAGCATGAACGTAAAGACAGTGGCGAGTCATTAATTCCAGCACCAACTGCAACATCAAAGCGTGCCTCATTCATTGAGGTAAGACGATATATTCTATAATCATAACACAAGTGAGACTTATTTATAATAATATACGGAGTATATAATTTTACATTCAGTAATAAAATTATCTACCAAGAATGTTATACCAAAAAAATTTAAGGCATGTAACTGGTTTATATAATTTCTAAAAAATATAAATTATCTGTTACATTTTCGGTTTTTAACTAAACAGGTTTTAACATTTGAAAATCTTTAGGTCTTTTTCGATTATATTTATATGTCTCTTATACATTTACGCGCAAAGAATCCCATTCTGTGACTCGGTAACAAATCGATGAAAGTGCACGTGTGTATATCGTCATGATCGTGTGTTTAGAAATATGTGAAGTAGAATTAACGGATGGGAGAATTATAAGAGAAAAGAAAGAAAAAAATCCATAAGAAAAGAAATGTAAATTTTTGTGTGAAATCAAGTCGGCGGACTTCCGTTGGCACAGAATGATTCATATGGGAATGCACGTACGTGTTTCAGAAGTCCCCTAGCACGAGCTCGCCTCCCGGCAAAAAGCCAAAGGCCCAAGATGATCACAATAATGTAATTAATATTCATTAATTGTAATATCTCAGTTATTTTAATCACCTTTCTAATATCTTGTTCTTTCGCATACTAGCTGTTTGTTCGATCATCCAGCATCTCGTAACACCATGTAACTTTTCGCAACTAAAATTACCGCCACTGCACCTTTTAACGGATATGCCGATCTGTTCTTAGACGGATCACGGACCCGATTTTGTTTTTTTTTACTCTTTGTCGTACCTCCATCATTGTTCTGTTTATCCATCAGCTTCATTAACTGAGTTCTATGATGCTTTCGATTTACGAGAAGTCGATGGTTTGGGAAAGGTGTATTTTTTTTTATCAGTGGGTTAGGAACTGAAATTCTACTTGCATTTTGTTTGCAAGGATGATAACACTAACTAAGTGGACGAATCTTTAACAGCATCATGGTACAGAGGTGTAACGTTTGCCTGTGATCAATAAACTTACTCTCGGAATTATGTCTGTTAAGAGTTAGTTCTCCTGGAACGCGGGAATGCAAGTTTGACACTCAGTGTTAGGAACGTAAACTTAGTTGAGATAGTTGATGTTCTGTAACTTTTAATACACATCTTGTATAAATGCAATACACGATGTTCAACTCATCGACTATATACATTTATATATATATATACACACACACATACACACACACACACACACACACATATATATATATATATATATATGAGAATATCGTTAGTACTAATAGAGTTACTCAATGTAGCTTGTTAGTTGTTTGTTGTCACGACTAATCTCTCATTAATCACTGTAGGACAGACTAATTTCTACTCAAATGTAAATACAGAAACAAAAAGGCATCACATTTAATCGTACATACATTTATTATTATTATTACTTAGGACATATGGGGTGTTTTTTTCATTGCCGCATTTTGAGAATGGTCACGTTATCTTTGTTTGCGCCATTCATGTATTATTCAGTTATACCGTGTATATATATGTATTGTACATATGCGTTTCAAGTTGGTACAGGTACGCAGATTCTCCTGGAGACTTAGAAGAAAGCTCTTTAAGGCGATATGCAATTCTTTCATGCGATAATAAAAAGAACACCCGACTGTACGAAGCGCAAATATATCTTATTTGTCTCCTTTCTGTAATCCAGACAGGTTTTGTAGAAACATTGAAGCCGCAGTTCGTGCCCGGTCAGGTGATGGCAGGTTCGGCGGCGGCCGCAAACGTGGTGGAAGAAAAATTGTCGCACTTGCAACTCGTACAAGAAAATGATAATTTGAAATCTCAGGTAAAGAGTGAAATGTTTTCTTTATAGATATATATGTATATTTCGCTAATTGTTTTATTACTGTGTTACACATATTTAAAAATTACATACGTGTATTAAACTTGTTACATTACAGGTACGCGATCTTACCGAGAAGGTAGAAACACTGCGTGTAAAACGAATGCAGGACAAAGAGAAGATGAAGGATTTCGAAAAGACGAAACTTCAAGTCGAGCAACTGCTTGAGTTCAAAGCTAAAGTCATGGAAAGTCAAGTGAGTGCATATATTAGACTTTTTTAAAACATCAATCTTTCTAAATTATCAAAAATTATTTTTTTTTTTTAAGGCAAGTCTCCAGAGAGACCTTCAACGTGCTCGACAAGAAGCCAGAGAGGCTCACGCGGCGAGAGAACAATTTCAGGAAGAGATGTCCGATCTCGCCGAGACAGTAGAAATGGCTACATTAGACAAAGAAATGGCAGAGGAAAAGGCTGAAACTCTTCAAATAGAACTCGAACAACTTAAAGAAAAATTAGAGGAACAAACATTAGATCTAGAGATATTACGCACGGAAATGTCCGAAAGGGTATTATATATTTTGTTTTAATATTATCACCGATGTTATATTGTATGATGATTATTTTTGTTGCGACTATTTCTTATATGATACATATTTGATTTATATATTTGTTTCGAACTCTAAGGCGGCTGGCAGTGGATCGACCACTACAACCGTTTCACATTACGAGGTGAAACAACTTGAGCAGCAGAATAACAGACTGCGTGAAACGCTCGTGAAAATGCGCGATTTATCAGCCCACGAGAAACACGAGTTTCAGAAATTGCAGAAGGATATGGACCAGAAGAAATCTGAGATCTTGGAATTAGGACGCACGAAGGAGAAATTATCGGCGCGTGTCGAAGAAATGGAGCATCAAATAGCGGATTTGCAAGAACAAGTTCGTGTCGCTTTTAATAATTTATGTATCTTTTTGAATGACATGTAAGTTATTAACATCTGTTGTAGGTCGATGCGGCTTTAGGAGCCGAAGAAATGGTCGAAGTACTTGGCGAAAAGAAAATGGCGTTGGAGGAAAAAGTTGCCGAACTAGAAGAGGCTGTCGCGGATTTAGAAGCTTTGCAGGTACATGGTTCCGCACAATGTTTTTTATAAAGTAACACAATTTTCAACGAATATTATGAAATAACTTGTCACATCTGTTTTTAAGGACATGTCCGACCAACTGGCCGAATCGTCTAAAGAATTAGAGCTGGAGCTTCGCGAGGAATTGGATCTCGCTCTTGGAGCAGCACGCGACGCTCAACGGCATCGAGACGCCGCGTTAGAAACGCTTGCAGATCGCGAACTAACCATCACGAAGTTCCGCGAACTCACGCATCAGTTGCAAGAGCAGTGTCTGCACCTGCAGCAACGCGTTCAGTCGACGGAGTCTACCAAGTCCAATGTTCGAGGCAAGCAGAAAAAATATATAATTCTCTCACATTTTCCTTAAACTTCTAATAAAAATTCTATAAAATCATATACTTTGTTCACAGGTGCGGATCAACAACTGGCAGAAATATTAGATTTCCAGAAAACATTCGCCGAAACCCGAGCGCAAACTAAAGCGGTCGATCTGGAACTGCGTCGGCTGGATGCCGAGGAGGCGCGAAATCACGTGTGCTACCTGTTGTCTTTCATGCCACCCGCATTTTTAGCTCGCGGTGGAGATCACGACGCGATACTGACGCTTTTGTTGGTTCCTAGAATGATGCAAAAGACGGAAATATTGATCTCTCAGGTCCGAGAGAAGTACCGATCGATCGAAAAGATAGACAAGTAACGATATTTTCATATTTGTTTTCTTTACATAAAATAAGTTTCAAGTTTCTTGATATTTAATATCTTGTTTTTCTTTTATCACGCAGAGCTTCTGTAATAAGAGGTCATTCGGTAGCTCAATACTCGTTCAGATGTCGTTTGTGTTCGCACATGTACGCCTTGCAAACAACATTGAGCTGCTTCGAGTCGGCTCTGAACTCGTGCACCCCGGATATGTTGCTCAAAGCGGGTGCAGCTTATCCGGAAATGGCGGCGCAAGAGAAATCCTTGGACTCGTTAATCGAACTAGCCAAGAGAGATCAGTTGGATGAGAATTTGCCGATGGATGCGATCGAAAAGTGCTGCGTTTACTTCGCCACAATGTTCTCCGTGCTCTTCGGCGAGAACACAGCCATCAATCAGGCGCGTCTGATTGTTAACGGCACGAGAACTTTGGGCAGTACGTGCGACGCTATTGCCACTGACGCTAGAGCGATTAAAGCGTTGATACAAGGAGAAGGTGGCGATATAGGTTTGCTTTGTCAACACGTCGAGAAGACCTGCGAGGTGATCCAGCAGCATTTGAAATCTGCCAGAAGACGCGTTCCGCGAGATCACGCTGGTCCAGCGTTTTCTGTAGGCGCCAATCTAGGCTTGGATAAAGACAGTAACGAACAATTCTCGACGTGCTATCAGCACGCAGTGAAAATTATGAAGACGCTTCAAAACCTACTGAAGAATGCTCTGCAGGCTATCATTGAAAATGGCGATTTAGAGACAGGACTCGCGGCCGATAAGTTGAAGGAAATGGCCGCCACGTCCAGCGAAAAGGTGTACGACACGGAAGATCTGGGTCCTGTGGCGACTATCAAAGCTAGTTTGACAGTGATACAACAATTGGCGGCGAATCTGGCGCAGAAGATGGCCGAATGCGAAAATGAACTGGCTATAAGTGGACAGACACAAAGTCAGCAGCAATCACTGGAGAGCGATCAACTAACACCTATCGTAATTAGAGCGAATGCAGTTAGGAAAGATGCCGAAGAAACGAAGGTGCTTAGCAGAAAGCTTGAGGCGAGAGACAGTGATATACGCGAAGCGAGATTGGCACTGCGCGAAAAACAAGAAGAACTGTCCGAAATGACGCTGCGGAAAGAATTGGCGGAGAAACGCTTCGCGACACAGCAACACGAACACGAGATGAATGTTGAAAAGCTGAAGAGAAAATTAGAAGAGGCGCAAAATCAATTGAAACGCAAGGAAAAAGAATTTGAAGAGACGATGGACCATCTTCAGACCGACATCGATAGTCTGGAAACGGAGAAAGGGCAATTGAAAGAGAAATTGAAATCTATTGGCAAGAAGACCATAATGTCTGGCCTGGACAGCATGGCAGGAAGCACTTCGATAACAAGCGCTCTGGACAACAAATATTACGTGCAAGAGATAAACGCTCTAAAGGAAGCTTTGAACAACGAACACCAGCAGAAGAAGAAAATATTGTGCGATGTTCTGCGTCAAAAATTGGAAAGTTTGGAACCGTTGTCGTCGCCAGCGAATTATAAGAATTTGGATTCGACGATTCAAGAATTGCGGAAGAGGACCACCGATCTTGTTAAGGACGTCGAGAAGACACTAGTGTATCCTACGGTTCCCGACTTGAGACGCAAAGTGCCCGAAACGTCTTATCATTACTTATTGGAGCGGCGAAGAAAAATCATGCAGCTAAAAGAACGAGCTGACCAATTAGCGGTGAGTAGAGATAATGAAACTATAATTATATTCGTTATCTGTATATCGAGTGTTTATATATTTTCTCTAGGCACAAGTGCGTCGCGAGGCTATCAAACGCACACCTGGTGGAAGAGCGGAAGCGAATTTTGCCGTGTATCCGAATCGCGAGATGGCGGCGGCGATGAAGGAACGCAAATTAGTCGCAGCCGAGATAAATATCCCTTTCACCGGCCCGGAACAATCTTTCTCTATTAATGTAGGACCGCAAGAACTTAGGAAAATTCACACTTTGCTGTCTTATTGAAGAAAAAAAATCCATGTTGCTTTATTAGAGTTTGTCTCTTAACGACAGAGAATATGTGATCACGAAAATTTCTCTTGCAACACTTTTTAAATAATTTTTTAATGCAATTTTTCATGTGTTGTTTTACTCATCACGTTTTATAAAAACAAAGGAAGTTTAAATTATATTACAAATATTGTTGTGAATAATAATGATAATAATTCAGTACTAGATTTTTATACGGACAATTTTAGTTGTATCTTTGTGTCGGCGTGAAAGAGGTAGGACAAATCTAGTAATTCGTAAAGTTTGCACTCGTGCAGTGTTTATTTATTGGGTACTACAGCACGATGACCGGCGCATCGCGGCTGGGACGTTCATCTCCAGTGTTTTATTACGTTATAAACGCGCAATGTTATGTAAGTATTAACAATTCGGCAAAGAAATTTTGCGCTCTCACGAATTTTTTTTTCTTATTATATATATAATATATGTCTAAGAATTGTCAAATATATATATATATATGATCTATAAATATTTACATAATTATTTCTTGTATTTACACCTCAAACACGGTATCACAATAATAAAAAGTAGTGCACGGTCTTATATAGCAGACCTACCTTGACCAAATGTCACATAAACGCTTTCACCGTGCTGTTATATGTGTATATATGTATAATGCGCAGCGATATATGTATCTCGAGCTTCCGTAAATTTACTGCTAAAAATCGACATTTATAATGAAGAACAGAAATTTACAGTACACAAACAAATGTTCTAGTTTTTTTTTTATTTATAGAGATAAAAGGAGAAGTAAACTGTTGATGTATTTTCTCAAATATTTATGAAATAACGTATGTTTCCTTAAATTACTGTCACAATTTTATTATACATATACAGGACATACGTATGCGCGTATGTATATACACACACGCACACATTTTTGTTTGTTCTTTTTTTTGCAATATTTTTATACCGTGTATACATACATACACACATACGTATGGCGGAAAGATATTTTTATACGTGCGTATGTTACTTAGTATTTTATTAACTTACTCGCGCTCATTCTCACATTCTCACAGCATAGGTGATTTGCGCACTCCTTTACACTTTCATTTATACTTTTTTTTTTTTAATAATATAATTAAATCACGCATTCAATCGAGGATGGTTATTGGTTACTTCTTTTTCAACGTTTATATAATCCAGGCAGCATCAATCTGCTTTCTCGAAGTGTAGCAAGCTTTCGCGATCGTATGAACGAATTTTATTTTGTTTTCGCATACTCTTCGCGTACTCTTAAGGCTGACCGGACGACGACTGGTAGTACCTTCCACGACGAGGACGTGTAATCGCACGCTAATTGTATTTAACTTCGTTAAAAGGTATATAATTACTAAACATTTTCACTTGTTTGTCGAAACTAATGCTCGCAGAATAAATGGACTTGTGAAAAATGTAGCTAGAACGAATGATACACTACTAAAAACAACTCTTAAGTGAAATAAAAATGATTTAATTTTTTCGCAGTTTGCAATATCGTCAATAAAGTGTTTCCGTGACTCGATCGAGGCGATTCTTCTCGACTTTGCGTGTATGCATGTATATAATAGTATGTATACGAATAACTGTCACTTGTATTGGTCATGACGTGTGAATAAAGTCCCTTTAAATATGCATACAAAATATCAAACTTAAATCTTGAAGCAACAGCACGTGAAACAGCTACTGCACAGTCTCTCAGCTATTAATAACTACATACGGAAGAATTATTCCAGCCGGAATCTCAGTTACAGGAATACCGCCGCGAAACGAAACAATATTGTAATATCATCATCAATAATCGAAGGTGAGCCTGTAACTGCTTCCCGCTAATCAAAAAAAAAAAGTTCCTTCGTTTTTTTAGCAATCGATTACTTTTGCAATTCTCATCATCAAACGTATTCACAGACAGAAAGAGAGTGTGAATCGAGAGACGCTTCTTACAACTTTAGTTTCATTTTTCTGACAAAAAAGCGCGATAAGTTTGTTAACTCGATATATTGTATATGTACTTAAATGTTGCTTTAGCTAATAGTACTTGTCATATTTAATATCGAGGGGAGACGTCGTTTGTTCATGTAAAAAAAAGTTATCCCGGTCAAACGCATCAAAGATGTGTATTGTGCGCGATATCTTTGACGCCGTTGACACAGCAGTATTTGGTAGGAAAAATATCAACACTTTCTCAATATACTTCACATACTAGCATGCTCACACTACGCATTTGAAGACGAAGCAAAACATTTGGGAAGCAATATCATTGTAGTTCGCCTAAAAATGAGGTTCATATTCTCATGAAACACTCGTGTTGTTTCAGATTTGCTTCTTTTAATGTGTGTGTGTGTGTGTGTGTGTTTTTTTGTTTGTTTATATATATCCCTTCCCTGTCTTTGCGCTCACAGAGTAGATACAAAAATTTTACACGACACGGACATCGTGTACGCGAGCATTCGACATTTGGTTGTGTGAACCGTTGCGTCCTCTCTTTCTCTCCATGAAAATTTTACACAACAAAAATCTCGTTGATTAAAATACATTCATTATATCCAAATACCACGTGTGTGCACTTTTTTGTATATTTTTTACTAAGATCTCTCTTTCATCAGGGCATCAAAATCTTTATTTTCAATCATGAATTATCAACGGTAAATTAAATACGTAACAAAATAAGAACAAGCCACTTTTTCTCACTGGCTGGTCTCTCACTCGCATTTATGAAGATCCAAAGAGTTCAATCAACCGAAACTCTAAGTTTCCAAAAACCATTGTTGTCATTTTCTGACGTTACACAACGAGCATATTTCGTGTGTAGTATTCTCGCGATTAATTATGTGATACACCATGTGTGTTCCCTTGATCGTATTTGTACGAGTGCCGTATATTCAGTAATCACACAATCGCGTTTCACCCATCGCGCAGTTAGAGTGTTGACTGATATGACTCTTTGAATGACAAAGTTTTACAAGAAGTTCAGTACCTCGTTTCAAACACTTTTAGCGATCGCTACAATGAGGAGTTTGTCTTAGCGAGCTCCTGGAACAAATAAAAAAATGCGAGTGTGAAATTACACATACATGTATAAAAAACTATCTCTACATACTACATCAAATTCGACAATCCAATAGCTCGTGGGCACAATATAATTCTTTTTTTTTTTTTTCTATGACAATGCTACTATGTTTTGTTTATCGTTTTTTTTTTTGTGGTAGTAAGACGTACGAGTCACAAGTCTTTAGGCAGTTTTATCGTTTATTTTGCACCAAATGCTAAACAAATTTAAAAGCAATATATTGATGATAATGCGGCACGTGACAAGTGAGAAGTCAAAACTCTATAAATACACAAACGGAATTAATTACAAAAGAAACACACATTAAGACCATTTCGATTCTTGCCGCAGCCACTTCGATTACGTCAGAAAATACACGATTAAACATTGCTGCAACTTGTGATAAAACAAAATATTTCTGTACTCAACTCTTACGCAAGTACTTACACGTGCTCATTCGAATGTAAGGTTTTCAGCATGTAATAAACACTGATTACTTGTTTGATTAATGAAAAGCATGTGGTTTTTGACTTTATTTTCTTGATGTTTTATTGTTAAATGAAAAGAAAAAAAAAGTATTCTGATATGTTACACGAGTGCGCTCTGTTGATTAAGAGTGAGTTTGTGTGGAAATATTCTTTCGTTTTACCGTAAGTTGTAGATATTTTTTTAAGCATATATTTCTTCGTTTCATTATCATCCAAGATGACTTGAATATCAAAAAATCTTAATTGCGGTGTAAGTTCGAATGCATCAGGGTATTGAATCATTAGGAAATGTCTATGAATAAAAAAACTAACTCAGGATTTAAAGTTTACTATAAAAAAGTCTAGTATTTATCACAATATTATAATTATAAAATAATTATAATATATACAGTAACATAGGAACATTAAACTCATTATGCATGAAATAACGTGCATGACGAATTATGTCTATCGATACAAATTAATACAGAAACTACTGAATTTTTTCAACCAATATATGATACATGTATTTTGTTGATACACAAATTGTTTTGATATATTCATGTATTTGATGTTATGAAGCGTTATGGAATGGTTAATTAAATGTTAATTAGCAAATAAGCATACTTATATTTCCATGTTTCAGTCGTTATCATTAGTAAAAGATAAAAGAATCTTTTCTCCGCAAAATTTTGTGAGGTGTCGATTCACATCGAGAGAGGAAAGGAAAAGCAATTATGGAGCTCTTGTGTTATTGCTTCTTGGAATGATCTGTGCCGATTGCAACGTGTAGTTTTGCAGAGGGCTCCAGAAGCCATCTTTTAAGCTTGTGATTGGCTGTTAAAATGATAACATACATGAACATAACTAAAAAAAGAAAATAACTAAAAAACTTATTGATTGCATTACACATAAAGATAAAAACTAGAAAAAATGAGGAAAACTTGCGAAGCTCGGGTAATTAACGATACCACAATGCTTTTAAATAAACATAAAATAACGAAAATGTACATAACTCTTTAAGAGACTACGAGCTATATACAGAAACATGCTACAAATAATCGAAACTTTTGATTGCACCTGATTGAGTGTTGGCCTGTGTGGGTGCCTGGCCTTGCCCTTGTCCTTGTCCTTGAGCACCCTGAGCACCTTGTGACAAACCGGGGCCTGCCGTAGATACTCCACCACCGACGGTTCCACTGGCGACTTTCTGTTTCAACATAGTCCAGTCAAATGTGTAGTCGTATTGATGGTTTAATGTACGGAACAATATACGGAACAGCTGGCGCAAATACATGTAATCTGGGCTCTCTTCGAAACGTAAGCCTCGCGTATAGTTCAGATACATTGCGAATTCAGCGGGAAATCCCTAAAATACATACAAGAATTTCCGTGCGTTATAGTAAAAAACATTATGCAAAGAAATGTGGTAAACTGCATAATAAGAAGAGAAATACAAAAAAAAAAAAAAAAAAAAAAAAAAAAAAAAAAAAAATTTTCACTAATTTTTTCGTACTTTTGTTTCTTATTCGCTGCTTTGAGACCTTGCCAGGGCAATGATCCCCGATTGAAGTACATTAAAACATAACCAAGCGATTCCATGTCGTCGCGACGACTTTGCTCAATTCCTAGATGCGCATTAATAGACGCATACCTGGCAGTTCCTGTTAAATTTTTGTCCTCACGATAGATTATGTGCATTCTTGTGCGACTGTCCCTATATTTCTTGGCCAATCCAAAATCGATAAGGAACAACTAAAACATATACATTCTACAATTTAGACCATCAGTGTCGAATCATTAGATTGTCGATATGCATCGCCGAGTCATATGTTACATAAGTCAGAAGAAAAAATCAAATGAAAATATATACCTTATTACAATGTCTTCCAATCCCCATGAGAAAGTTGTCTGGTTTGATATCTCTATGAATGAAATGTTTACAGTGCACATACTCAATCCTACCAATCATCTGATCTGCCAGCATTAAGACTGTTTTGATGGTAAACCTTCGTGAACAAAAGGTGAAAAGATCTTCTAGTGATGGTCCAAGAAGATCCATAACAAGAACATTATATTCACGTTCTTGGCCATACCTGAAACAATTTTACAATTGTTACACAATAAAATATTTAAATGCACAAAAAGAACTCAAGACAGAGAAAGTTACCAGCGAATATGTGGTATTCCTATACCACCGTGCAATATTTTGTATAGCTTTGATTCATACAAGAGCTGTGGATGCCGAGCTCGAATATTTTCCAGCTTAACTGCAACTTCCTGAAATAGAAACAAACATGTGTCATCAAAACTACACTTTAGAATTTGCCACATTAAATGTAAAGTAATTATTGTTGTTAAAACTCTTTTGTGCACATGTTAGGGTTTTGTTCAAATCTTTGTTCACTTTTATCTTTAGTTGGTTTTTACTCAAAAAAGTTCTTTTACATACTACTTCCATCTGTTATAGCACTTATTATTTTCAAAAAAAATGTACATATAAATGTGCATTTATGCAACCAAGCATTTCTTTTTAAAAATTATAATAGATATTTCCAAATAAAATGTGCAGTTTATAAAGCAATTTACAGCAACATAAAAGAATGATTTGCAATACAAAATACAATACACAATCGCTAGTTAGTATGCAGTTATTAATTCAATTCTCTTCATTCTTAGATAAGACTGTAATTTAAATAAAAGTAAAAGTATTCTAACAAAAAATAGTCAATTCAAACTGGTTGTTCAACTCAGTTTGAATGAAATCCACAATTGCAAAATACGCGAGTGAAATAGTTGAATTCTGATAATCACTCGTTGTCCTGACAAGCGTCATCTTATATTTATCCGAAATTGCGTTGCGACGACGCACGCCATGCGTGTGGGGGAAAAGATTGTTGCCGAACACAATAAACAAGGATGATCCGCGCACGTTTCCCCGCGACGTTGTGCATCAGCGGGATTGTCGAGCACTGATTTTCACCAGCTTCCGTTGTCGGACACATCGAGGAGGAATCTCTCTTCGGTGACGTCGCGCTCGACATATTGCGCCCGTGTGTTTCCGGAGTGCTTCGCGCGTCGTCGTCATGACCAAAGGGGGACCAAAAGAAACGGGACGGGGAAACGAAATCCAGAACGAAGCGAACAAGCGGGAACAAATCGCGATAGTAGCCAGTAGGTCGTAGGCGAATGGTCGTAGGGTCAAACTGTGCGAAGATACGGCGGTTTCCTTACCTCACCATTTGAGATGTTAATGCCCAGGTATATGTCGCCGAACGAACCCGAGCCGATTTTCCTCATAAGCCTGTACTTGCCACCCACGATAAACTCATTCTTCGCTATTGATATCGCTAACGACGCCATGTCACTACAATGTACTCTCCTCTCTCCTCCGAGTGTGTCTTCTCCTCACTCCTTCGCCACCTCCTCCTCCTCCGCCACTCCGTCTGGTTGTACCCTCGCAGCGGGAACCTCTACACAGCGGTGGTGTAGTTTTGCACCTGCTCGCCGTCTCCCTTTCTTTCTCTTTCTTTCTTCCACTCTCACCTCTCTCGCCGTCCCGAATATCTTTCTTCCTCCTGCGCGCCCCAGGTCGAGAGTTCGGATTCAAGTGCAAAAATCGACCGAGCGGTATCTCGTACGCGGTACGCTCTGTAGCACAAAATTTTGACAAGTTAGGGCAGACGGGGACGTGACGCGTACGTTATTAACGAAGGTCGGTCGGTCGAACGTGATCGCTGATGTCACGGTGAGCCCCATCGACTGCGCGCCGACATTTTCCCTCACGCAATAACGCACGGGCAGCAGCAACTGACCGTTCCGGAAGCAATGCGTCACGAATCGTCAGGCGGCGAGAAAGAGACCGACGCAGGCTACTGCCGCTCAATGAAGTCACCCGAAGACGGTGTCCGCGCCTGTCCAGACAATCGAATCCGATGACGATTCGCACGTGCGATATCACACACCGTATATATGTTTTTCAATGTCAGAACAGCGTCCGCTGCGAAACAAGCTGCGTATCGCCGCGCGCTCGTTTCCCGATCCGCGTGAAGTCGCTCGCTTGATCATGTAGTCGCTCGCCCTTCTCAGGACCGTCGATCGTTCGTAGCAATTCGGGCGCCGTTCGGAAATAACGGACCTTTTAAAGTACACGTTACGAAATTACGTAAAATTATCTACGAAAAATTAATTATTCACGCGAATATTCCTGATACTCGCGGCTCTGATGATCTCAACGAAATTAATTGTCGAAATTAATCAACGAAATCAAGTCACTTCTAAATATTCTTGATACATTACAATATTTATCGAATTAACTGATAGATTAAAGTTCGTGTTTTTACGCAATAAGAAACGAGAATCTCAAATAATCTCAGAAGACATCGTATCTCAAGTAAATTCGCGTTGACTTGTGAATCCGGAAGTTGAATATGTAGGTCAAGAGTATCGTTTTTTTCGTGAACGGCACTGATATATATCAGAATCTCTTGATCTACTTTAATTCGTCTTCGCGGACTATTGTTTAAATTTTTTTTCTTACATTCGGCAATCATCATATTGTGTTGCACAGACGTCATTCGTCAAATGTGAATGATAATACTGTGCTGATAAATATGTACTGACATTGCGATTGAATACATGCTTACGCAATGCACAGTAGCGCAACCCTTTGTCGGTACCTCTGATATATGAAACTCGAAACGGAATAAGGTTTCATCGATAAGACCGTTTCGCTATAACTCTCAATATTTTGTTCACTTCAGTGAGAGCAAAAGAAAAAGACAATCTCTCCTATATATTACAGAGGTTGCAAGGGAAACAAATAATGTGTATGTTGTGTGTAAATTTATTAAAAATTGTTTAATGTACGGCATTTTGTTTCAAATATTCCAAAAGAACATCCTTGGCTGGTGTGTCTTCACCGAAATCCTGTAGTAAAGTAAAAATAAAATATTTATACACAATACATACACGTAAAAAAATCTTGTACATCTTTCAATTTCACATGTATCTTACTTTTATGACAACACAGGAACAGCCAACGACTTTACGTGCTTTGCCCGCGCTGTCAATTTTACACAGTCCAGCCCATTCGCCTAATTTTTTATTGTTATCCACTTTTATCAAGGGAATTTGATGTTCATTGCATAATGCTTGTACTAACTTTTTGTACATTGGTTCATCACAATTGTCTGCCAAGATGCAAAGCATAGCCTGTCTTCTGCAATATAAGAAATACACTACTTATAGAAATATACTTGTTATATAATTCAAAATAATTTATTATTCAATATAAAACTTAAAACTTTTTGACTCTAACTTGGAGTTCTTTTTAGCAAGTAATAATAAAAATAATTAAAATTTATTTTAACTGATTTTTATATTTCTTTATATCTTACTTGTCTAATGCTTTGGCAGCTTCATGAAGACCATGTACAACACCATCGTGAATAAGAGAGTTTTTCAACACTTCTTGCAACGCCGTGTTAACGTCCATACTGCCACTAGCTGCCACTGCTGGTGACACATCGTCACTACATCAAAATAATTTTATGAGGCATAGTGATCATGAGTTTGTACGACTAAGTGTACTTTACCTTATATCAAATATAAGTGACAGAACTTCACATAAATCAAAGCAGGTAAGATGTAACTTTTACATATGAAGAAAGTAATAGAAAAATAACGTTAATTCATTTGCTTGTTGTATTGTTAGTTTTCTCAACGTAAAAATCATTAGTTTTATTAACGTAAACGTTTGTTATAAAATTGTACAATTATGTATATTCATGATTTTTGTAATTATCAAAATCATATGCGTGAGTAAATGTATACACGTGATGCACAATAAGGAGTTTGATACTTACTTTTCTACGTCCGACATGTTTCAAATGTATCAGCTAAAAGCTAAAAATAAATACACGCTGTTATTAATCGCACTTTGAGGATTATATTTTATATTTTTCTGTAAAATATATACTGATTCAAACGCAATAAGTGGGTTTTTACTCTTTACTACTGTAAATCAACACTTTACTTACTTAACCTCAAGGCGAAAAAGAAATTAGAAGATGGCGGCAAAATACACGAGGCGAAGTTCTCGCGAGGGCGCGTCGTAAAAGAATATATATATGGGCCGTTCACATGATAGCGTTTTCGAGTGGGAAAACGGAGAAAAGTGGAAGATCATCCAATCACAAATAGACAAGCGATTTTTGGCATAACACAGCCCAAAGATCGAAATAAAATCGCTCGTTTGTAATTGGTTGACTTCTCATCATACTTTTCTTCTGTTCCGTTCTGTTCTCGGACTGCGTGTGATCGCACTCTAAGGCTTTGTTGCGATCTATCTCTTGTGTCATTATTTTTGCAGTAGATTTTCTCAATGGCAAACGTTCTTCTACGATATGCGGCACGTGTAAATTTATATAAACACTTGAGAGACATCCAGATAACTGCAAAGAATAAGAGATGCATCATGACAAGCCGGACAAGACTTGAAAAGGTTCTGGAGAACCTGCAGAAAAATCCGTATTACGACAAGTACGCGGAGAAAATCGCAAAGCTGCAGCAGACCAGTCCAGAGGAATTTCTGCAACGCGTCGATCAACAGGATAAAGCTCGTAAGACAAAAGGTACATACAAATCTTTGTAACTTCTTCTTTTTTTCATATTTATGTTTCCCGCGTTTGTTTAAACAATACAAAGGTTTTACAACGATTATTTTATAATTTTTGCAAATTATCTCAGCGATAAGAATGTTAGTCTAAAGGGAGGGATTGTTGTGATCGACGTTTGACCATTATTGTTGAAGAGAAATGCGAGAAAGTGGCCAAGTTTCACGAAACTGCGGCAAAGCCAGTTTTGGAGCCTGGCACTCAAGCGAGAGAGACGCAATTAAATAGTATAATGAAAGTTGACATGATAAGAGACAAGTCGAGAGAAGAAATTGTAGAAATCTGGAAAGAGTATCACATGCAGAAGGACTGCATTTGCGGAATCATGACGCCTGAGCAGTACGACAAGATGTTCGCACGCGGCAGGCAATACTTCACGTTTCTGTTACCATTACCAAGAGAGCATGGCTATGAATTTATAATGTGTCAGTTCTATGGCTCAGAAGTGCACATGACTCCGCTTTTGTGGTATCAAACACACAAGGAAAATGCACCCGAGTGTCTAACAATGATACATTACACCGAACTGAAGGATGACAAAGGTCTTATACTGATGCGCGGAGAATTCGACACAAAATTGTTACAAGTACAAGAGGCACAGTGCCTAGCTAATGAGTTGCAATTGTATTACTGTAACGACAATGAGCAGAGACTGAATCTGCTTGAAACCTTTACTCACAAGCCTAACGAATTCAAGCATATGGATCTCATAACTCAATTAGAAACAATATCTCTGGAATCGCGTGGCACTAAAATAAAAAAATAAAGAATATAAATTTGCTCTAGATGTTATTTAATATATATGTATGGAAAACTCTGTTGTAAAATAAATATTTTAAGACTACAAGCTTGTATGTTATTTTCCATAAATTTGTAAACGATGTTTTCATATGCTTCAACACACTGATTTTACATTTTACATCTAACAGACATAAAATTACGTTAATCATATATTTTTTGATGTTTATCTCTTGTTTCTTTTGAATACCAAGAGTAAAAAGCAATTTTTATATCGTATAAAATGTGTTTACATCATATATTGTTTTTCTTGTACAATTCCTCGGCAAAATTTAAAATTATTCGTGTGTATAATAAAAATAATTTATTAATTTAAATTTCAGTTAAACATTTAACTCCAAAATGCCAGTCCTCAAAATCGGCGATATTTCCCTTCTTGTTCAAAAACACACGAACATCATGGAATCAGATAGTGAAGAGGCATTACGTGAAAGATTTGTCTCAAATAAATAAATACATCACTACACCTATTTTTTATGTGAATGCTGGTATGCAATATTTTTTAAAGTATCTCGTAATTTGCTTCAATTAATTACGTAACGTAAGAAAGTTATGTAAAAATATTTGCATATTTTATATGCTACTAGGTCCTCACATTGGACATCTTTACAGTGCAGTTCTGGCTGATTGCATTGCTCGATATAACGCTATGTTGGGCCACAAAACATTTCTAGTTACTGGCACCGACGAGCACGGCAACAAGATCAGAGCCGCCGCGGCCGCGGCGGGTATACCGAACATCGAATATTGCACGAAAGTCTCGAAGCAATTCAGGGACATGTGCGATAAGTTTGAAATGGATTACTCGCGTTTCATAAGAACTACAGAAGAGCAACACTGTGACGCAGTGCATTATTTTTGGGTTCTTAAACCAACTTTATCATTAAACATATCAGTTCCGTGTGTGCGCATCTGCGATGTTCCACCTCACATTATGACTATTTCAGAAACGTCTGGAGGAAAGGGGACACATCTATTTGGGAAAGTATTCGGGATGGTATTGCGTGTCGGACGAGGCGTTTCTGTCTGATACGGAGATAGTAGAGCAAAAAAATGCAACCGGTAAAGTGATTAAAGTCTCCGCCGAGTCGGGAAACACAGTGGAATGGACAGAAGAGGAAAATTACAAGTTTCGACTCAGTGCGTTTCAAGACGATCTCAAATACTGGCTCAAAAATGGTATGAATATTTTAAATTTCAATTTAATTCGATCTTTGTCGTGTAACGATTGTCGTGCTCATAAAAGTTTCGGGTCTTTCGCAGAAGAAACAGTTCGACCAGCGATATATCACAAAGTATTGTCCGAGTGGGTGAAGGAGGGCACGTGTCTGCGAGATCTGAGCATTACTAGAATGAAAAGTAAAATGCCATGGGCTATACCTTCCCCGAGTGACAAATCACACTCGATATACGTGTGGCTGGATGCTTTGGTGAACTATTTAACAGCTTTGGGGTATCCAAATGAATCGTTTAAGGAGTTTTGGCCACCTGCTGTTCAAGTATGCATCGTGATGCAACAAGTGGCATCTTCAGATACCAAAACAACGACTGTGTATTAAAACACATTGCTGCAGGTAATTGGAAAAGACATTCTGAAATTCCACGGTGTCTATTGGCCAGCGTTTTTGATAGCAGCGGGTCTCGAACCCCCAAAGACGTTACTATGTCACGCTCACTGGACAGTCGATCATCAGAAGATGTCGAAATCGAAAGGGAACGTAATATCGCCGTTCGAAGCTGCGAATATTTATTCAGAAGAAGGATTGCGATACTTCATTCTCAGAGAAGCGGTGCCTCAGAATGACGCAAGTAAGATTCACGTATTTTTATTAATATTGTATTTCTCTATAAAGGCAATTTTGCGTCCTAGATTATAGCACGACAAAAATTATCAACGTACTAAATTCCGAACTGGCGGGCACTTTGGGCAATTTGGTGAATCGCTGCGTGGGCAAAACGGTGAATCCGTCTAGAGAGTTTCCCGATCCGGCGAAATACTGGAACGTGTTACGGTCTCAAGCAGCTGACCAGACTAGGGAAGCTCTGGAGTCCGTGGGCAAAAAAACGCGCGAGAGCTACGAGGAATACAATTTGCACTATGTGGTGGACGCGGTCATGAATATGCTTTTTTGCGCGAATAAAATGATATCGTATCACGAACCCTGGCAATTAAGAAAGCGAATGGACGACGCGGATTCAATGAGAGAGCTCAAGGCTGTGATCTCTCTCGCTCTGGAAAGCAGCAGAATAGCCGCTCTAATACTGTATCCAATTATGCCGAAACTGAGCAGCAGTCTGCTCGATTTTCTGAATATCCCGAAAGAAAATCGCACATGGGCGGATACAGCGCCGGAATTCTTCAATAGCGCCAGCACAAAAAAAAGGTACATTGAATATAACAATGTAATATTGTTTAAGAGAATAAAGAGTCAGTAAAAACGTTTGGTCTATGCAGGAGAATGTTACTCGCATTGTTCGTTTCTTGATCATATAATCGATCGAGCGTTTTCGCTTTTTTTTTTTCGTATCTCGAGGGAATGGGAGAGGATTGTGAAAAGTCACAAATTGATTACTCTTGTCGAAGTCTTAGTCTAGTATATTTACAGAGAACGGTCCATTCAAATATATCAGTAGTATACATCAACATTGCGCAAACGTCATGCCGGCCGGAGTGAGTCCCAACAATCGTTCCTGATATTTTACAATCTGTACAGCAATGACGTACTAGTAGTCTTGCTCCGAGTTCCTCTCTCACACCGGATGACAATGCACTTTGTATCGTAGATATAGATGTACGAAGGAAGCTCGACGGATCTCCTCGCGAACGCCAGATCGGTTCGTGATCACTTCCCTTCGCTCGGATATGTCATGCATAATTGAGTTGAGATTCAACGGGTGCCCGACAACGATAATTCGCGAGAGTTTCATCTGCAATCGCGAGTGCCACACCTGTGATATCTCCTCCGCGCCCCGTCAAATAGAAAAATAATTAAATGGCTATATTTACACGATGGAAAATGAATTCTGTAGTTCGCGGCGCCGCTGCGCTGGACCTATTGCTATTAAATAACCTTTGTGTGTGTGTGTGTTTTTTCTGCTTCATGACGTTTCGGACAGACGTGACTATTCGGAAACATATCGAGTTATTTCGAGTAACACCCAGCTTGTTAACATCGTAGATCGACTATCGGACATTGCTCCATTAGAGTTTACGATTGCTTGACAAGATTAGTTTTATCCTAAGCTCTACGTTCGGATTCTTCTATTAATCGACAAATCCCCAATTCTCTATCTGCCTGCGTCGTCGCTTTCGAAACAAAATAAATAAATATTTTACAAAAATATTATAAATTCAATATTAAAACGAAAATATTTCAATATCAACTTTAAATATTTGTCTAATTTGTAATATTAAAAAATAAGTACACACGTCTTACATATATATATATATATCGTATTTTACATTAATAAATAAATATATAACGTATATAAATCAAGAAAGAAAGCAGGTACTATGTTTTCTGGATATGCTTCGAAGTAATTCGGGTGATTGTCTTAATTATAATGGATAAAAATATTCTCATGAATTTTCGCGCTCTATACTCGATCGAACAACAGCCTCTTTCGCAATTTAAAAAAAAAAAAAAAAAAAAAAAAAAAAAAAAAAAAAAAAAAAAGTGTGACAACGAAAACTTGCGCTACTGTTCGCGTAATTGTTCTCGTCACAAAATTACTTTATATAAGATTATATTTCAAGTTATCGTATAGTATACGGATGATCGCATAGAATATAGAAGAAGAGACACGAAATACCAAAATAGATTTTGTATAATATTCTGCAAATGTGTCTCGATATAATGTGTGTATATGTATATATTGCTCCTTCATTTATTCTTCTAAAAATCCTACGTCAATGAGACACGCAATGATCAGCTCAACCGAAATGTCATCAAATGATGAATTTTGTTATCTAGAACATTAATCGACAATAGCAGCCATCACTTAACAACTACCGCGCGCTACATTTTGATGGAGGAGAGATTCAGCAAGATGATTGAGTATTATCAGCGTCCCCAGTTTACATTTATATTACACGAGTCGCTAATGTAACGAGACACAATGTCGTCGTTTAAACTGCAATCGAAATGCGTTTCTTCCGCGCGAGCAGAAGACGGTCGCTCTCCTGTGCGTCTAATTAAAATCCTTCCGTACATGCAAATATACAGCGCCAATAAACTTCCGCACGCGGGAGAGTAAACGTCTCACGTGTTGATACAAGCAATGCCGTATGTAGATTTTATGTACATCGATGCGAATTCGCATGTGAAACAACTGTGCATTCGTCGAATGCGTTACGACAATCTTTGAAATAAATTAAGCGCACAAAGACTCTGCAAGTACAAATGTTAAAACAACATCTTGATCATTACTCGAGCGTCTGTTTAAATTTGCAACATTTCTTTCCGCCAGACGCGGATGCTGACGTCTCGAAATCTCGTTTTTTTTGGATCGCAAAAATCCTTTCCAATCCCGACAGGATTGACGAGAAAATACAATAATGAAAAAAAGAAACAACGAAAAACCGCGACGACTCGGGCGGCAAGCGAGTGAGATCCAGGAAAGGAAGTCGTCTTTAAAGATGACGGAGAGTTGAAGAAGACGCTCGTTGATTTTTTTTTTTTTTTTTTTTTTCCGCGCTCGATCTCGGGCTGATATTGCACTCGACCATGGAGCCGTTGCGCTTTTGTACCACCACAGACCGGAACTCGCCGCACTCGCTGGTCGACGGCTGGTTGCCGCGAGCGCGCGCACCCTTTGTGAGGATTCTCTTGAACGCCTCCCGAAACTCAGTGTTGAAAATGCTGTAGATTATCGGGTTGAAGGCCGAATTACTATAGCCGAGCCACGTGAGAACCTGCCTCGACAAGAGGAATAACATTGTTCAAAATGTTGGTTGCAAAAAAGATAAATTTTACAAATAAACAGAACAGAATCCGAAGAGATCCCTAGGAAATAAATCCGATAAGAACTATGTAAGAAACATGTGGTAATGCCGTTTTTACAAAAGAAGAAAGAAATTACAGATGAAATAAAATCGGCAAGAATCGCGCCCACCTGGAACGCTCGGAGAGATATGCAGGTCTTGCAGTAGGCTGCGACAATGTTGACGCAGAAAAACGGCACCCAGCATATCAGGAACACGCCCATGATTACGCCGACGGTGATCGCGGCTTTGTGGTCGGACACGTGGTAAGGACTGGTTGGCTTCGTCTTCGTCTGCGGCTTCGGCGGCTTGCAGCGACTGCTCTTTGAGCGAAAACTCTTAGCCATCGAGGTCTCTGGCAGCTTCGTCACCGCTCGAATACTCTTTACGTGCTTTTGCGCGTAGCAATAGAGCCTGTGAGGAAAATACTTCTCACAATGAACAAATATTTAAAAAAAATTATATCTTTTATTGTATTTTTTTATTCAATTATTAACCGGTTAATTATTGGACACGTTCTCTATCAGAGAAGATAAAATTAATGAAGAGCGACACATTTATGCGCATCTCCATTGGAAATTTAATTCCTTTCCGAACTGTACCACTAGAGATTATTTATATATTACACACGTACGTGTATACTCGATTTATCTTTCATTTACTATGGATTTCCGACGGAGATGCTTGCGCGATAGTTCGCATTGTTTGGTTCTCTCAAGCCCGTGCTTCATAGAATGTAGCGTGCGGGCTGCATCACTCATGAAGATTACGGCGAACGATTACGCGAGCGAGTAGTTGCGGAAGTAAAAAGTTAAAATTAATGGCCAACCCAAGAGTGTATGTGGCTGTGTACGTGTTGACTGTATGCGAGACTTACCTGCAATAAATACCCAGCATCACGATGCAGGGCACGTAGAAAGATATGCAAGAAGACACTACCGCATAAGTGGGTGTAATGTCTAGGGCACACGTAGGGTGCTTCTGTAAGGGTAAAAGACATGCAGTTAGCGGACTGCGCGACGACCGCGCAAGTTGCCACAAACGTAAAAAAAAAGGGGAGAAATGTCACTTATTTTTAATCCCTCGTCACAAAAGCGCAATCCCGCGGCAATTCACGTATCTTCGCGCTGCATGAAAGTGTTCACTGTGAATTTAATTTCAATCGGGACATCGTCGAAGTTAATATATTTATAATTACAGATTTTTTTTTTTTTTAATATTATATACGTACTCTTTCAACTATTGAAAGTGGACAGAATGCATATTTTATAAATTGAGAGAGAGAGAGAGAGAGAAAGAGGGAGAGAGAGAGCGGCCCGAGGATTATCCGATAATTAAAACCGATAGTGTTTGCTCCCGGAAAATTGAGACGACGAGAGGCATTTTATTCAAGTTTTTTAATATTTAAGTAGGCCACTCGATATATCGAAGAAAGTTGATATTTATAGTACAATTGATTCTGAAACTATCTACGTACTTCCACTTCGTTAGAGAACTTGGGTTGATCTTCATTCTTGTGAAGATCTAGACTGATCGGTACGAAGGATATGAGTCCTGCTAGCAACCACACAACGGCGATACCGCCAATGGCGACTCTTCTGGTCACCCAACGACCGTATCTGAAGTTGAAAACAATGTTTGATTATCCTTCATGTACTTGTGAGAGATGAGAAAAATCACGTACTAATAAAAGAGAAAAAATACATTTCTTTTTCAAACAGTCACAGATATGGTGCTTTGAGAAAAAAGTTTACAAAATATTCCGGGAAAAAATACACTTACCAAAGAGTGGACAATTACTTTTAATAAAAAAAGTATTTTTTAAATATAACGAAAAAAACGACCGTTATTGCTTTTTAATTTGCGCAAATTATTGTTATATAATCGCTTCAGCCTCACCTGAGAGGATCCTTGATGTGGATGTAACGATCGAGCGATATGGCACATAGATTCAAAATGGAGGCAGTGCTGCACATAACATCGAAGGCGATCCAGATGTCGCAGAACCACATTCCAAAGATCCAATAACCGAGGAGATCGTTGACCCCAGCGAAGGTCATCACCAGCGCGCCGACAAAGAGGTCGGCGACGGCGAGCGAGGCCAGGAAGAGGTTGCCGATCCTCCGCAGCCCGCGATCAGTGTAGATTGCCACGCAGACCAGGACGTTGCCGGCGACCGAGAAGAATATCAGGATCAAGAGGAGGAATCCTGCGGAATGTATCGTCGCGAGACGATTGGTGAAAATCACCGCCAGAACGCTCGCCGCTATTCAACAAATTCACGTCGTCCCCTCTCGAAGAAGCGCGTGCCTTCGGAAAATCGCACGTGTATCATCGATCGTCGATGAAATATGACTCGTCGCCCGAATTAGTCATCGAACCGAATCGTAAGACGAATTTACGAAAATTCCGCTATATGTCGTGATCATGGGCGTGAAAACACATTGCGGAATGACCGAACGCTATCGCGCTGATATAAAAATATTCGAGAAATTTTGTAATTAAGAAAGTCTTCGCGATACTTATTTTTTTTTAGAAAATTTCGGAAACTCCGATATATAAGAAACTTTTCACTGTTTAAATTAATTTTTAAAGTTTAAAGCGATTTTTTAATTTCTTCTCTTACGCACTGGCTACTTTGGCATGTAAAATAGAATTTTCAATCGATGAAAAAGATATTAAGATGCGAATGATATAAAACCGACACGTGGCTTCAAAATTGTACCGTGAATAGTGCAGGGTTTTACCATTTTGATGTCGAGGAAACTTCAAACGTCATAATTTCTTGTAACTTTTAGTTTCGAGAAGTGAATATTTTTTGTGAGAAAAACAAAACCAAATTGTTAAATACGGCCGTTGCAGAAGTATAAAGAATCGTTTCGTAAATTCAAACAGAAATTAAAAAAAAAAAACCGAAGAGAGAGTCGCAGGCGAAGAACTGTTCTGATTTCTAAGCGCATATCCCCTTTAAAGGGCTGGATTCAGCAGAGTATATGATTTGCTTCGCAAAGCTTTATTTTCGTGAACCTTCATATTCTCTCGATAACACGAGCACCCCGTGTAGTAATTCACGTAAAGCTTTCGACGTTAAGAAAAATTCTACTGCTATCGTTCGAAATTTTGAAGAAGGCTGTTCTTTGCATGCGCTGCAACTTTTTCCGGTAAGATTTTCGTTTCGTTTCACTTGACTTTATAAGCCGTGAAGAGAAAGATCAACATCAACATAGAAATCTTTGATATTTCCCGAGTAAATAATTTACATGATAATTAATCACCTGTGTCTCTTGAATATTTTAATCGCAAAAAATGAATCAATGCAGTTCTTAAAACTAAAGTTAAAAAAAAACTTGCACAAAAAGCTCTAAAACAAAATTAAAAAAAAACTTTTAACAATGTATCTCCATATTTTCTGGCTCAACCTTGTAATGTCAAGTTTATCAAGTAACGTTTGACAGTTCGTGATAGCTTGTGTGAGCCGCGCTTATCGACAAGATAGAAATTATAACACTCGCTTTCGGAACTGGCGTCCAATCGCAATTTACTCGATTCTATCGGTTATATTAAACGGCAAATGGGTTTGAAGAAGATCAAGGAGGGTGTCGCAAGGGAGACTATAGGAACGGAGCAGAAAATAATGCGTTATGATTGGACGAGTCTCGGATCGGAGCTTCCGAGAGAAAGAAAAAACAGAAAGAGAGAGAGAAGAAATGTTTCTTGGGAGAGCTTGGCTATCTTCGAGGGAGCGACTTGCGATCGATCAAATGGAAAGTTTAGCGAACCAACTAGGAGCACCGACAGCAGCGAGAAAGCGTCTTCAGGCAGATCTTCTTCTTCGCCGTCTGTCAGGTTATTCTGCGAAAAGACAAAGAAGGAGAGACTGCGTGAGAAAGCGGGGCTTATCATCAAAGCGATACGACGATTTATGCGTGACACATTTCTACGTCGAAACATATCCGATACATTTGCAGAGAGGAAGAGTAATATACAGACAGCGCAAAAGGCACCGCTAAGACCGTCTAAAGGACTAATACCTCGAGACGTCAAAGAGATGTCTCTTAGATGCTTTTTGATGGAAACGTATAGAGGGATGATGACAAATCACACATATATATATACATACATGTAAATACGTACTTTTGTCATACAAACTACGTGAGAATAGTAGCGAATAAATTAGGGTGTGTAACTCCAGCAGTACTCAAGTTATTTATTTATTTTTTTCTATTAAATTTTCAATTACGTAAAAAAATATATTTGAAGATACTTTTATCTATAAAAAAATACATATATTTCATTCTTTATATTTAATATGTAATAAATCTATTTATATGTAATAAATCTAATAAGCGAGTCGCACGGACGCGCCGTTTTTTTTATCGTTTTATGCAGGAAAAAAAGAGGGGAGCGCCTACAGTTGTTAAATATTCTTCGCTGCGGACACTGGCCGCGCGCTATTTCTCATTGCGGCGGGTGTAGCTGACTTCGCGTAAACGCGACTATCTCCGCCATAAAGTCGTTTCAGTTCAACTTTTTACGGGCGGCAACGGACGTACGGAAGTAGCAGGCGCCTACGATAATAATCTGCACGTTGGCCGCGAGTGTGCGCAAGATTCGCCATGTATTTCGCTTGTAATTATACGAGGAGCGTTTTTATCGCGGGAATTTTATCCAACCTTCTCGATTCGCGCGCTCGTATTTTTTTTCGCGAATAAAACGTCTCTCAGAGAAACGTCTCGTTGTCGCGATTCCGACACAGAATGCGACCGCAAACGTATACCACGGTGACGCTTCGCCGGTCGCTATTAATTTTGGTTGTTTCGTGCGTGTATGTGTGTATATTGCGCGGTAATCGATATTTATGCAGATTTCGCGGTTAAATGCATAATGCATGAGCCGAAAACAAATAAATTGCAATCGCGTGTCCGCGATATTTCGTCATATTTCACGAGCGGAGCCGCGACGTTCTCTCTCTCTCCTTCTCACGAATCAATCACCGTTTGCGTTTCGCGCAATCATAATAATTTATGTAACGCGCCGAGTTTCGCCATGAGTTGAAACTTACTGTACTCGAAAGTGGAGCGACGTTTTTATCGATTCATTAAATATGCAACATAGCGCGCGGAGCTACTTTGAATTTCTATATAATAACACGCGCGCGCTTTATATTACATATAATGTTCAAGCTGTATTACATTTCTTTTTCAGATCCACAACTTAAGGAAACTTTGCTCGGAAAGTTCGCTCGTTGAAATAATTACACGTCTGTGAAAATTAGAGCTTATGAATTTAGAAACGAGCTCGCGCGCTCGCAAAAGCGACATTCCGATTTAATCCGAATGAAACTCAGACACTTTTCGACAAATCAAAATTGATTAGAGTGGCGCGCTCCTCTTCCGCTCCAATTTTCCACTTGATCATGCCTCGATTCTCGACTAATTGTCCCGATTCTCGCCAACCGGCGAGACTGACTGCCCGCTCAAGACGGGCTGACTGCCCGTTAAGCAAGTGGCTTAACACCGCTCAAGTCTCGCCGTTATTCGACGTCAAGTCGACGCAAATTCAATCGATAGATTGAACGCGGAGAACAAGTCGATTTTTTTTCTCGTCTCGCAGAGATGACACGAGCGTCGAGAAGGTAAATTATTTTTATTGTTCTACAAAAAAAAGACAAGAAAAAAAAACAAGTTTGAGAGAGGGAGAGAATTATATAAAATTCGTCGCGTGCATCGACTATGCGATGCAGCGAAATTACAATAAAAGCGCGTTTGTTTAGTCGGTCGTGCTGCGGAAATTGCGCTTTTACACGTGTTTCAATTGAATCGGCGTTATATAGTATACAGCTCGGCCGAAAAATTGGAACGTTTATGCAAAATAAAAGCTCGCCCGTAAAATGCGGTAATTTTTACAAAATAGTGTAATCAAGATGATCTATTTAACTCGGAGCACTTAAGGTAAGTTCAGAACGTTTATTTTTCACGAAGTGGATTATACGGATTTATACGCGGTGGGTTTTTTCACCAAACATAAATCTTCGCGCCCTTTGCATCTTCCGCGGAAGCCCGCGTAGAAAAACGCATGAGATTATATTACTTATAAAAACATAAGTGCATAAAAAAATATATAGTATAACACAAAAAAGAAAATAAAAAATATTCAAACAAGTGCTTCATCCTCCTTGCGAAAGAGCGGTGAAATCTTTTCTCACAAAAATTCTTGACACAATACTACAAATATCGTACGTGCTGAAAATGAGACGTGAATGCAAGCAGATCACGTCTCCTTGATACATTACGGTCAGCTTACTGGGACATATATTTTTACAGGTTATCGCATTAAGGGTTCTAACGGCGAGTGCTTCTTCCATCTACATACATACATATCACTTTGACGTAACGTGTAACACAAGCGTAAGCACGGTAGGAACGACGAGACGCATTAACATTATAAAGACAGCCACGGAAAATGTGCGGTAATTAGATTTTGGAAGTAATTTATTGCGGACGAAACATTGTTTTGCAAAATTTTTACGAGATTGCCACAACTTTTTCTCGAACGCATTATAAAACGCATTATCTTTTCTTCGTGATTTATGATTTTTATTACAAGTTTCATTAAAAAAAAAAAAAAAATATATATATATATATATATGTATACACACACATATTGCTGATATTATATAATACAAGCAGCAGATGCGGAGAAGGATTTAAAAAAATCCCAGAACTAACAGCGAGCATATTACTATGCAAATGTGAGAAATATAAAATCCCATTCACCTTCCTCATTATTAACGTTTACAGCTGCGCAAAATATAATCGGCAGGTTTAAAGAGATAAGTAAAACCGCATGTGCCAGAAGAATTACTATGCAAATTCGCAATATAAAATCCCATTCACCTGCTATTAAGCTATACACGCGCGATAATAATTGCCGGATATGTCTTATATAGCCTTTGCGCGAAATCAGAAGCCAATTATTCGGCAATTAAATACGCGGAGAAAAATTACACGGAGAAATATATTAATAATAAACATTGAGAAAAATGAGAATAGATATATTTATATGTGATAATGAACGTGAAGTGTAAATATTCAAATTAACACAAAAGTCGTGTTTGCGCGCGTCACTTTCTTTTTTCGAGATTAGCATATCTCGTCAATAGGTCGCGTCGTTTTCTATCGTGCGAATGATT
The DNA here is from genome assembly GCA_014825475.1 of Pseudomyrmex flavicornis. NCBI lineage: Eukaryota > Metazoa > Arthropoda > Insecta > Hymenoptera > Formicidae > Pseudomyrmex > Pseudomyrmex flavicornis. The sequence continues at coordinate 125,193 of QVNW01000034.1, forward strand.
CCTGCCGTCTTCGGTGATCTACGTGTTATAAATACGAGATCTATCGACGTGACACATAGTCGTTTATTTCCTTTCTCCCGCAACTTTCATTTCGACCGATTAAGTCAACGATCGCGCGATTTAACCTGGAAAACGACAATTCGCACTTGTATTTGTCAGTCGCGGTGCTTTGCTCGAAGAGACGCAAAAACGTGGAAAATACTTGTGCTTTCTTGAAAACTTCTTCGTTCTGCGGACGGCTAGTAAATTGAAACATATTCGCGGAAACATTTTGTTCGTACGGTGAAAGCGCGAAAAAGCTTTTGTAAAATCCATTATTTCGTTGTCCCGATTAAAAAAAAAACTCGCCAATTTTTTTACACAGAGATGTATATTACTTTGGTTTTATTATTAACTATTTTTCCGTGAGGTCTGCATTTTTGTAAAACAGTCAACAAATCGATTGCAAAAATTGAAGGAAAAAAGGAATTTTCTATACCACTTTAAAAATGAAGTTTCTTTTTGAATTTATGTGCATAAAATACAAATTTTTCTAAAGTAACTCTGTTATTGACGTTAAAAAATATATATTGCGTTTGGAGCAATATACATTTTTTGTCACTTTATTGTAAATATTAACAACTCGTTAAAAATTGTGAATATGTATTCACAGATTTTTGATATTTTGAACATATATTCACAGATTTGTTTTTAATATTCTTTCATTTGTCGTAAAAATTTCATATATTTTTACAGAACGTCAATTGCTCGTGAAAAATAACGCAAGAAAAAAACTTTTTATTAATGAAAACTTGCAATTTTATCGTCGCGTTTAATTCTGTCGTTAAAGTGCTTGTGCTCACACTTTGAGATCTTTTTTACCGCGCGTGATATACGAGCTTATATTTTCAAACTCTGTGCGAACAACAGTTCGCGAATAGATCTATTACGCTACTTATTGTGAACGTGTGCGCGAAAAAAAAAATAGAAATAGCAGATGCGTCGCTGTTGCACCGGCTGCGATTTAGAGTCCGAATAAGAAAAGTTTTAGCTTTCACACGTTGAGAGTCAACGCGAAAGCAAACGTATACAGAAGGTCGTAATGTGTCATTCGATCGAGATTTAATAAAAAACAAAAAAAAACCAGGAAAAAAACATCAAACATGCGAAAAAATGAAATGAATTCGTTAGCCGTGTACAGAAAAAAATTGCTTTTACGCCTTCAAACGCTGCTGTCGTAGATCGATCCGTCGCGTGTATGTACATACGTTATATTGTAACACGGTTTCGAATTCTATGCATTTCGATATTGTATGTACGCTCGTACTAATCTCGCTCTTCCCGAAATCTAGTGTTTCCTGCTATCATAAATCAACCGATGCTATATGTAGCGAAAACGATCACCAGTCTTCAATTTTCACTTGTGTATTTACTTTCTTCTCATTAGGCAAACCTACTTACATGTGTATCGCGGTGTTTTACACGATTGCTTCGACGAATCGTTGCTATCATCTTTTCATCTAGTTACGAATGTAATGAGTGTTTTCGCAACACATTTTGAATTTTTTAAATTATTAAACGTAGAAATATAAGATATAAAATACATATAAAAAGTAAAGAAAGAGAGAAATTAAAAATGTAATATGTAAAGTATATTAAAATTAGAAGATATTTATTTATATAAATATATATAAATAATCAAAGAAATTATATATTGATAAATTCCACTGAGAACCAAATACATATATGTATATATAAACAAATAAAAATAAACGGAAAAGTTACATCGTATACGAATCGAAGGATATTTTATATTTTCATCTGCTTATCCTTTCATCTTCTCTTTCCGCCAGGATTCTCTCTTTATTCATATCTCAAAATATCCGAATGATACGCTTACAGTCGAGTGTGCTATTGATACTGTCAAACTTCCATGTAACATGGCATGTTATCAGACGTATCACTCCTTCTCGCAATTTTCTCGCTTCTGACGTCACAATCCGAAATGACAAAGATAGATCTCGAGAGTTTCTTAATGGAATTTTCACTTGCAGGATTCTTCTCGATTTTCTTCCGGAATTGAAACGCGTTTTCCAGTTATTGTTTGATAAATATTTATATTCGATTTCTTCTTTGGTTTCCCTTTTCGCTGCTCGCGACGAATATTTCCGCTTTGTGTGTCTCTAAGACGATTTCGTATAGATTATTCAACGTCGCTCGCGAAACAAAAATACGGGAAAATCCTTCGAATCGTCGATTCTCACGCGCACAGAGAAACATCGTCGCGCATGCATATTCACGAGAAAAACAATATTTTATTGCGTCGTTCGCGGAATATCGATGCTGATAACAAACGACCGCTCAATCAGCACGTAGGTACGTACTACCTACATGTACGTTGTACGTTCGTCTTTACGACGATCATCGCTTGTCTCGCAAAAATGCGCACAGATGAACACACGGTGCGAATCCGCGCTGGTTTCAGCAATTTGCGACGTCAACCAAGTGACGATATTAGAGATATCGGGAAATTGCATTTTTCCATCAGAGTGGAAAAATTCCCTCGGCCCAGCGTGCTTTATCGTGTGGCCGATTTTCCGGTAATTTGCGTCAGTTTTTGCGAAACCTCTGATAAAAGTTGCGCGCCCCATCACGAGAATAAAACAATAAAAAAAAAACGGACGGTTTTTGGAACGGAATAAGTCAACGGCGACGAAATAATTCTCTTCAAAATGAATTTTACACGAAGTATAAAACTGTATATAGGTCCCGAGATAAGAGAATACTGTGTATATTTTACAAGTTCTCTTAACAGATATTCTTAATGAATAAGAATAATTTTGTTTCTCTTTTTGTCAGTTTTCTGAAACATCTCTCTAAGACTGAGAATTTATATTCTTCGTTTACCAAGAAACTTCAGAGAGACAATTGACATTCTTATTAAGAATTTCAGATACGCTTCACAAGATTCTTCTTTGTTAAAGCGAGAGAATCTTCTTTTGGCGCCGGAGTTTTAAAGAGGATATTATAAAAATGCACATTTATTACGCGATTGTATATTAATAAAAAAAGTATTTTTCAAGGGATTTTCCTCTAAAAAAGTTACTGAAGAAAAAATTTCTTACATAGTAAAAAGAAACTGGATATAACTTACAAAATAATATTCTTCGAAAAAGAAAGAGACTTTCTCTCCGTTAATTAAAAAAAATACTATCGCAACGACGCGAAAAAACATTGCTGGCGGCGTCTCCAGACACTTGTTCCAAAAAGTAAAAGTCTTATTACATGTTAATAGATACATGATGAAATATGTTCAATTTGTTACGAAAGGAGGTCCGCACGTTTCCATTTATTAAAAAAACACCATCGCAACGACGCGTGCAAAGCGAAAAAACATTGCTGGCGGATTCCCCAGGCACTTGTTTGGAAAAGTAAAAGTCTTATTACACGTATAAGTCATAAAAAAATAACATTACGCGATGAAGAAGACTCGGAAGAAAGTTAGAAAGTATTTTTTTGCTCGACGAACGTTCGACGACATGTTATTCTGCAACATGCAATATGCAAAGAAAATGGTCTGCAGAAAATTGTTGAAAGCTGACAATTGAAATGTAAACTGCAAGATGCACACGTGGGCTTTCTCTGCCTCTCCGTTTTAATGAGAACAATCTCGATTAGACTGGCATAATTAACCACGTGTCGATACTGTCGATAGCCTAATCAGCGAAATTAGCTTAGCGCTTTATCAGTCTTGACGGATCACAAAGGGAACGATATGACAATGCAACATGTGTGATTGCCATGCGGTCAATTAATATTATTCTCTGTTAGAGAGAGAGAGAGAGAGAGAGAGAGAGAAAACGTTAATCGAAAAGGAGTGAGAGACAAAGAGAGAAAACAGCCGCGCGCTCTCTCTCGTGTTACGCGCGTCGATGTGCGCGATTATGATTGCCGGCTTATTACTCGATGATTGCTCTGTTAATTTGCGCTTTAACGATAATCGCATTGTTCGCCGACGATTGCCGGCGTCTTCGACACAACAATGCAATGTTACCGAGATACCATGTATCGCATAGATATAGTATTGTGCTCAGACAAGGGCCTTGAATGTTAATTATCACTTCCTGTCGCTCACGTGGTGACGTAAAGTAAAGAACTATCGTATTTCTACTCTCTTCGAAACTTTCAGAAACAACGAAATTTTTTTTCCAATGTGTGTTATATTTTATTATTATCAGTTTTTTCCCCCAGTAATATTATTATCATTTTTAATACTTATCAAATAAAATATTTTGCAAGAAATTGACGTCGCACAAATACAAAGAAATCTTGATTTTAACAATTCAACGCGCGCTAATTTCCGAGATCTTCCCGGGCTATCAACTTTAAAATCATCGATTTCCGATCTCTCTGCAACATTATTTTACACCACTGACATATAAATTAATTTTGACGTTTCCATCGATCCCAACGCGAACATCCGGCGTAAGATTAAACGCGCGAAGCGCTTTGACCATTTGTATCCGTCGTATCACGCGAAGATTATTTCGAGATTGAGTCTGTGTGGAAGTATTTATTATCTGAGTATTTTCCCCTCTTTTTACGGGAGAGGAGAAATCAGGTAAAAGCTTCTCCATTATCGCGAAACGCGGGTCCTAACTCTTTTCTTACAAATACTTGATCCATTCCGAGATTCTCTCGCCGTTGATTGGAAAGGATCCGCACGAGCTTTCCAAAAGGAGAGAGGGAGATAAGACGCCTATAAATATATCAATTTCGACAACACACTTTTCTTCCCAACATTTACACGTCTTTTACCGCGCGCACATTTCTTTCTCTCTCTTTCTTCGCGCTTATGTGTAATTCGCGCTCTTTCAGAACGTAAATTTGCGCACGCGCGCAAATCCAAAATAAAAGATCAATTCCCATCCGGACAGCGATGTATAAACTCTCACAAAGGAGCACAAGACGAGTATCCATTTTGTGCGAGCTACATGACCTTACCTTAAACAGACAAAAGATTTAAAAAAAAAAAAATATTCCGTGAAATGAGAAGAAGAAAAAGCATTCCCTAGTTTTTCACACGGAAAATCCTAAAAGTAGTAGTTTCCTGACACTCAGGAGTTAAGTCTGCGCTTCCGGGCTTACGCGAGAAATATTGTATATTTATTTCGTATTGACTTTTTAAGATGTAGATGCGAGTATGTATGGATTTGTTCCTTAAGCGAATAGGCAAACATCAGGAAACGATCGTAATAAACATATCTCACAAATGGATCTCGTAAAATAAGAGAAGGGAATAATAAATTTTCTTATCAATCTTAAAAATAAAATAACGAGGCTCTAAGTAAATAAGGAACGAAACTCAGTACAAAAATCGGTTTTGGCCGTACGTATATTTTTAGAGACCGGTTCGTATATTTTTTCTATTATTACATTTTTTATTATACAATATGGTTGATATGTAATTACAACATTTCCAGATTTAATTTCATTCAAAAAAGCGAAAAGCGTCTCAAGTCATCACGTGCTTTCAGCTTAAATTCGCAATCTTCATCAACGTTGAATAAATCGTTAAATGTGGAAACTCTCTCTCCCAACTCGCTCTGATTCAGACGCGAGGATTGCTGGCGTAGAATACAGATCGACGAAGACGTGTTGAATGACGCAAAATCAGAAATACATAATTTCATTTCACCACGCCGAGAGAAGGTAGAGACTTAACGCGTTACGAGGTTCTTTGCTCGTCGACGTCTCCGGTATTACGCGAAATCACCGTCAATTTGCACGTTTGATAGGAAACAACTTAAATATATGACGCATGAAAGTCGCGACTAGTCAAAGTGAAAATACATAACGAATTCCGAGAGCGCAGATTTGACTTCGCCATTTCTATCTTTTCATCTCTCACGTGGACCAGAATTTTTGTCCTACTTCCACTTACATCCTCGCTGCTGTAGAAAGCTTCGAGAGCTGAAAGATTCGTTCGAAGTTCAGCTGAAAAGTTTCGAGCTAATCTTGTAAAGTCTCGATCTTTCAAAAATGTAAGAAAAGGCTACTTGTAGTTTTCTTTTTTTTTTTTTTATCTTTTTTTTCGTCGGCGAAGTACATTCGACAAGCGGAAGAGTTATAAAGAGAATATTTTAAAAATTACCAATATTAAATGTCGCAAAAATATTAAGTTCTTCTATAAAAATTATTTTAAGAAATGTACGAGAAAAACTGTATTTAAAATTATTTTTTATGCAAAATTATTTTATGTAGCGTAGAATAAATTATATTATATAGAAGTTTTTATATATTATAATACTTCTTCCGAAAAAATGTTTAATTTTTTTTTATATGTGCATTAAAATTAAATTCTATAGCAGAGTGGGAAAATGAAAAGAAAAAAAATGAAAGGAAAGTTCGCGATTTTGTAAGTCCATCTTAGGAAATAAGCCATTCATTCTCTTTTGAGAACTCTCTTGAGAAAAACGTTTGTACGAGAGCAAGAGATCGATACTCTCATTATCGGTGCTGTCTCTTAATTCCCGAGTCGAAATTCGGTAACCTTCCTGAATAAATAGCAAAGTTCGCTCGTAAATTGCTCAAAGTCGAAGAAATACGTGATATAAATGCCTGCAACAAACGTTGTACTATAGGATGTCCAGAATTTACGATCTCTGTATTGTCTCACGGGATTGATCGACGCTCTTATCCCGTTTGTGGTAGAAACTCGCGCATTTGTCGATCGTGTCGACCGAGAATGTGCGCTGAACATTAAACCGTTCTCTTAAACACTTGTCAGCGAGCAGCAGTCCATTTCGTTATCGCGCGTCATCGCGAGTGATTTATCGAGTTCTTCATGTAACAATCGTTACGGAAACATCGAGTATAAAAAAATCGTGTGTAGACATCAGAATTACTCACTCGACAAATGTCAAATTGGTTTGTTACCAATAATGATAAATTATCTTATCGTTTTCTACATAATATCATCCCATCTTCCGTTCTGTCATTTATTCTTTCGCTTATTTCTCATCATTTTCCAAGCACAGGAAATCCTCGCTCTGGTAAACCCCCGATACAAAATTAAACCTTAATTCCTTAAGAATTGAATGACTTTTTGCTCGAATTCGTCGGATTATGTCGAGTAACAAACAAAGTAATATTGCATGTTCTGACGCTTCGCCAATCCAGATATAAATCCCGCATTAATCAATCATCATATCAAATGATCGAGATTGCCAGACAATATCGTCGTCCTGGCAATTTCCGGAGAGTTTGGCCGGTGTGCTATAACGCGGTCGGAATCTGAAAGGATCCGTCGTCGTCGTCGTCGAGGACGCTTTCGTGACCCGCGAACGTTACCCTCGACTGATATGTACGGGGCGACCGGACATATTGCTTACGACCAACGGTAAAATCAGCCGGCGAGACGAAGGTTAATCGCGCGCCATCATGGGGCGGCGCGTAACGATGTCCCGTAATCTGCAGCACGAGCTCTGCCGTTCGCCGTAATTGTACTTTGCCGGAACGGAATGTTTCGCCGACGTGCGGACAATGATACCGAAGAAGAAGGAAGGAAAGGGAACTGACGCTCCGAAAACATGGCCAGGGGGTGCTCTTAAGGGTTAATTGCGCGGGCAAAACGAAACGTGCTGAGAGCGAGAGAACTTCGGTCTCAACAGCGAAAGAAAATTTATTCCTCCTTTCCTTTTTTTTCACTTCTCTTCTTCATCCCTTCTTTCTACCCTCGAAAATGCCGAGGTATTTGTTCCGCGCGCCAAAAGTTTCCCATTGTGAAAGGATTTAAAAGCGTAATTTATGTAGACTAACTTCACGGCCGCTTTGCATAATAATGCATATTGCGCCGTGAAATTGTTTTCTGCTCGGCTGGAGAAGCTCGTGCATTTTTCACCGAATCGAATTAACTTTTCGCTTAACCGACGGCGGATTTTTTGAGTCCTTTCCGGGTCGGTTGTGTGTAATGCGATATGTAAGGTTCTCTAATTTAAGCGCCGTGTTTTGCCTCTGTTTTAGGTTAGGTTTTTTATTTCCGAATTTGTTTGTGATATACGAGAGCCGAGTGTTTCAAAGCTTGTTAGAGTCATTCCCTCTTAAAAAAAAAAAAAAAAAAAAAAAAACGAAAGAAACGCGTAAAAGATTGAATTCTTATTTTATAAAATATCTAATTATATCTACGAAACAACAATATGTCACTTTTGCATATTTATAAGTAACACAATTATTTATAATACGCAAAAAATGTAAATGTATGTAAATATATTTAATCTTTAGGGGAGCCACTAAAGCGACTCTGAATCAGCACCATAAATTTATAAGATATACGATATATAAGTTTTGTACAATCAAATTTACAAGATTTCAAGAAAAAACGCCGGTCCTGGGTTAAACGTGCAGGAAAATAAATTATATTTAACCATTATATTTAACCTCTATATGCATATTTAGTTGTAAATTATTACTTTGGTTTGCTGATAACGCGTTATCGCGTCGTTCGCCGTCCCGGAGAGAGAAAGTTCTGGAGCGTTTTTACGAACTCTATAATTACTTCCGCGCGGGAACTTATCAGAAGTCGAGCTTTATAAAAGCTTACAGCCGTCGTTGTCGAGGATCCGTCCGTTTGTCCGCGGCTTAATGGTATTTGTTTTTTTGGCATTTGTCGTCCGGCTTTGCTTATCTCTCTTTCTTTATACGCTCGCGTTTTCCATCCGACGCGTATCCGAACAAACGCACAAATGTAAAAACGAGTACCAATGTGAGTTCATTTCCGGCTTCGATAACACGTGCACACTTTTGCACGAGCCGGAACTTCAATTCATCACCGCTCGGTGACGGCGACATGATTTCCGCGTGAAATCGTGCACTGATCTCGCGAATGACGATTTTCCTCGCTAATTGATGCTCTCGCGCGAGTGTTAAACGAGATATATATTTTTTCTTTGCATTTTAAAAATTTTGTGACGACTGCGAGTTTTAGTTTTATGTAAAGTTTCATTAAAAAATAAAAAAAATCGACATATTGCATGATTTTTTAATTCGAAAGCAATATAAAATTGTTACGAAAAAGATAGAATTTCAATTATTGCGTATATGTTTCCTCAGCGTTTTGGAAAATAAAAAATTGTAATGTCATAAACGTTCGAAATAAGTTGGCGCAATACGAAAGAAACTACGTAACGTGGAAGAATTTTGTCCGTCAATGAAGTCGGAAAATTGACTTGGCGTTTAAAGGTAGCTTCTTCTTGCGTTGCGAGAGTGCATTTGTCATCGTCACTGACACACATATTTATTTCGCGGATATATGTCGCGTTAGCCGAGAATGCCGGAGAAAAGCTGCATTACGACTTCTCCGACGATTCTATAATTTTTCACCCTGCAACACCGTTTACACGACTGAAGAGTACTCGGTGATGCCGTGGTGAAAAATGACTTACGGACAAAGAGTTGAGCTCTTGAATCGTCAAACAGGACGATTTCTTCCGAGATGTAGCGCAAGCTGAAATAAACGTTCTCTCGAGAGAAATCGATTTTACTCTCAAAGTGTAAATACAGTAACTTCTCACGATTTATCTCGGACGTATAAATAATTTCTAAACGATCTGATTTGATCTTTGCGAAAACTTCGAGATTTTAGATTTTAAATTTGTACTGAAAAACAAACGTAGATAGAAAAAAATGTCTCTCTTGAGCTAATTGTTTTGTTGAACTGTAAAACAAAAATATGACAATATAAATGGTTTCGGACTGTGTAATACGCTTCTTAGCTCCGCGATTTTAAAGCCGCCCGATTGATCGATCGCGGAAAATCGAAATCCGATTTCACGTCCGGGCCTGTTTGTCGCGCGTGCGTCAACGACGAGATTAGACCGGTGATTTTCGCGGCTTTGAACGCGAAATTGAAATTAGCTGTACACACGTCACGGATACGCGATCATTGTGTCGCAGGCGAGAGGATATATATGCACCGGCCTCATAATTCAAGTATCTCGTTACACACACTCAACCCGATGTATCACCCGATACGCGAATTGATTTTCAATACCTAGAGACTCGCCCCCGCGCGCGGCTAAAGGCGAAATCCGCCTCTTCGCACGCGCCCGAATTACGAATCTTAACACACAGCGGTTTCTTTTTACCGTCGTTTATCATTTATTCTAACTACTTCTATATTTTCCGCCGTGCGGTTTATATCGTGCGTTTATATTCGTACGGAATGCGGGCTCGCATGGAAACGATCATTTTATCAAACGTTTCCATTTCGAGTTACTCGAGCTGTGATTCATGCGCGAACGTTAGCATAATATAGAAATCATACTTTTTGCTACATTTATTGAATTCTCAGAAAAAATATGAGGCGCGGGTATGCGTTCCTCGAAGAACTAGATTCGTTTCTTTTTTATTTTGTCAAAAACTTAATAAGATTTAACAAATTACTAAAGATTCTATTCATAGTTAATAAGATTTGCCTAAGAATAATTCTCGAAAGAATAATTTTTGAGAGAACAAATGTTCTGAGTATATTATGCTGAGTATATTATGCTGAAAAAAAAAACATTACTGGCGACTTCCTCAGACTTTTGATCCAAAAAGTAACAGTATCCTGTTACATAGAGATTACACGATAAAATATGTTCACTTTGCGACGAAAGGAGATCCGCAACGTCTACGTTTATTAAAAAAATAAACGCGTGCGAGTCGAAAAAAAACATTGCTGAACAATTTCCTAGAGTTTTTCCAAAAACTTTTATTACATGTGAATAAATATTATACACGATGAAATACGTGTACAATTTGACACAAAAGACGGGCTGGAACATCTCCGTTTATTAAAAAAAAACATTTTATTGTAATAAAAATTTTTTTCTATTATTGCAAGATTAAATTATTTTCCTTTGAATACTTTTTTTCGCGAGAAAGAGCACATGAAAAGTTATGTTCAGCCGGTCGACTTGGCGACTCCGTATCCCGCTCAAATAATTTAACGTTAACAGTCGGCGTAATCCCGGAAATATAAATTGGAACGTCCACGAACAAAATGGTTGCGCGCGGCAAGCAACGGAGCGTGTTCGTTACGTTGCGCTGTAAATAGCAGAAAACGTCGGAAACAAAAATTTTATGTGCACGCTTTTCCCACCGACGCAGCGCGAAAGTGAAGATCGTAACGGAAGTCTATACGATCGGGTAAATCGTCACAGAAATTCTGTAAGTCGTTTTTACAGTCTCCGTGAAAACCGGCAATTAATTGCCAATTGTTCATAATAAATGAGACGTGTAGTGCCGCTGTACGGCCATGTTTATTTGTTTCATATGTAAGCGAAATCGCGAAAAGCGAGAAGCCGAAACGAAATTTTCATGAGGAAAAAAGAACGGAGCCGGGTTGAATGATGCTATTCGATGCTTCTCGAGCTCTTGCTCGTCAATCGTGTAATCCTTTGAAAGTCCCTTTTGGACGGCGCACTGGACCGGTTGTTATTGAAAGTTCATAGCAATCAATAACTTGGCGGAGAGAGAGAGTGTGTGTGTGTGTGTGTGTGGGCGATTCGAGAACGAAAACGTTTCCCGTGGGCGTCCACGAGCGTCTGCCTTTCTCATTTTAATCAGCTTCCCTTTCAGCACATATTTCGAAAATGAACCGTGGACGGCGCGTCATTTACACGTTCATTAACGAGAGAGAGGTGGTAATGAAATAAAAATTAAAAAAAAACAAATATGTACAACATGAAAATTATATCTATTAATAAAAGTAGAAAAATGAAATTACATATAATTGAAAGAGAGAAGGAAAGAAATAATTGTGTATACAATATAATTGTATATAAAATTTTTATGTACTATCACCAGTTCAAAAGATATGTAACTAATAAAAACAAGAGGATCAGAAACGGAAGCTTTAGTTTTGCAAATAGGAAGTGTGTTGCGCTTCTTTTTTCTCGCGAGCCTTGGTCAAACGAGGCGCGAGATGTAATTCGTTAAAAAGGTAAATAAATAATTGCCTTATTAGCGGGCAGAGAAAAGAGAGAACAAAGGAAGAAAACCAGTCTGCAGTCACAGACGAATTTGAAAATTTAATTAGCGCGTCATTAAGCGAGATAACGGGCTCTCGGTGAAATAAGTGGAAAATGTCGATGTCTGGTCAGACGGCGGGAACGAAATTATTTCGCTGTTAGAAGAGCCTTAATGGGTGAAAACTTCGCTTTGTCTTCACTGGATGTACGCATCGTAAACCCATGCTATCGATCTCGTGTGACATCATTCGGATAACAAGAGAGCGCGAGAAACCAAACAAGCCGTTGTAAGGCCATAATTAATGAAGACGAAGCCCACTTGAGCCCCGAGTCGCGGTATACCGTAAAGTCCGTAAATTCAAGACTTTTCGGGTATCTATGAAAGTCCTTGACTCTCTATCGCGGTAAATTATCTAAATGAATATCTCTGTCTCCTCACAGATGAAGGACATCTACAACGTTATGTGAACGAACAAAAACTAATATAAAAATGCATTTTCATATTTCTGATAATTGCTAATAAATAAACTGATAATTTTTTCATTTATTATGATGTACCAAACTTCATTTCAAAAGCAATCTCATTTCCGACGTCTGACCGGACATTGACGCGTTCTACTCGTTCCACGTTAATAATGTTATTTTTTTTATATATTAATACGAGAATAATTTTTATTTATTCAACAGATAAGAGCGATATTTCAATTTAATAGATATTTGTATAATATGAAACGTTCTGCGAGTTTACGTTTCGATAACCGAATCAAACGTTCTAACCGTTTCCCAGCGTATACACGCAATATCAGACATTGAACATCCAAATATTAATTTAATCAAAGTGGTCGCGGCGAGCGCTTTAATTAAAATCAACTCTGCAGTTGATACAGAGCAAATTGTCTCGTGTGTGCTCTCTCGATGCGACCTCTTATCGCAGTAGCCTCAGGCAATCATTCCGAATCCCTTCTACCAAAGATTGATCTAATGATCTCGTATATCTTTGCGTCGGGCTTGAACTTCCCCTCCCCTGATTCGACATTCGTCAAATGATGCTGCGAGATGATAAGGGTTAATAGAGAAGATCTCTATCACGATTCGTGTGTCTTCTTGCGAGACGTATTGGCAGCATCTGTCAAGTACACTGCTCGCAAACTAATTCGTTGCTCTATTTTTATAAATTCTTCTTCTAAATTCTTTTATCATTAATTACACGTAACATACTCGTTTTTCTTATTTTCGTGCGCTATAAAAAGATATTATATAATATTTAAAATATATTATATAAAATATATTATATAAAATATGAATAAAACAAATAAAAGAAATTTAAAAAAATCGCGCAAATTCACAGAATAAAATGTAATGTGTTTCACGAAGGCGATCATTTTCGTACGAAAAGCAGCTGAATTTCGCATATATGATACGTGATCGCGCGTGATCGCACGTGATAACGGGTGTCACACGGCAAAGTCTCGCGATGGAAAGGAAAACTGGGTGAATATTTTTACATGTGATGTGTAATCCTCTTTGCTTACCATTCTGGGTAAAATCGTAGCAGGCTACGTAGAATCTTTTACAGCTATATCTGCCGCAGCTGAGATTCTATCAAAATTCCATGCGTGTCCTTTCGGAATACGCCGAATTAGGATCCTCGATGAATTTGGGTTGAAACATGCGTTATATGATTTCAATTTCTTTCACGGGATTACATATATCGCACTTGTTCGGATTTGTTACTTGAAATAAATCGAAAAGTCGCTTTGAAAGATTCACACGGACGGCATATGTTTCATGCATGTAATATAGAGAGCACATAAATTTAATATTTAATTTTACATACTCTAATATATATATTGTATTTTATAAAGACGCGCTTCGCTTCTCATTGATTTTAATAGTTACGTCAACAAAAAGTAGTATAAAAGTAAAAAGTAGTTAAAAATAAAAAAAAGTCTATAAAAATTGAAATTTATTTATACATCACAAGAGAAAAAATTGATTTTTAAATATTCTAAAACAATAGATGTTTTCTTTCTTGTAAGAAAAAAAAGCAAGTTTATCGAGCCATGTGTTAAAGTTTAAACAATTTGAAATAAAAAAATAAAACTACATGTAACAAAGAGATACCGCATTAATGACGAGATGACACGACAAAATATAACAACAAATCTCGATCAGTTAGTATGCTAAAAGTATTTTTATTGTATTTTTACAATGAAATACGAAATTACGCACTGAGTGATCTTTGACCTTCTGTTTGAGCAAATACAATAAATTAAATCTCGCAACTGTAACTATTGTTGAAATTACTTGAATAGCAGCTACAAACGTCTGTTCCAAAATTCCGAACATTTCTCTCTCTCTCTCTCTCTCTTGTCATTTCCTTCATACCGGATACCTTTATATCCTGTCGTGCTAGCTCTCTGAATATTCGGAAACGTCATAGAAAGCGACGTGCGGCTGACGTTATATCTCTGTTGCAACCAATGCACGTAGAGGATTCCTCCGCATTTGGGAAATTACATCGTATTTCAAGTATCGCGAATATTTACGTTCCTCTCGTAGAAGATTGCTGCGTAAACGCAGCAAAAAACATGCAGCTAGTTTCGCAAGCGCTGAATTTTTCAAACCCTTTCTTTTTCTCTCTTTCTCTCGCAAAGCACTACTACTGTAAAATATATTCTTGATCATATTACACGTTTTACGGAATGTTTTAAATCGAGTGTTTTAAATTCTCTGAATTGTATCGTCGTTATTTCCGGTGAACTTTGCAAAGAAAATTTAGTCGCAAACTCTAAAGAGTTTATCGTTAAAAAAAAAAAGAATAAAGTGACGAAGATTTGACCTAGTCCCTTATGACGACCGTAAGGTCGCGAAACTTTCTCGTTGATTTTACATCAAAGTTTTGAGTCGAGCGTCAATTTATTATCGCCGACATTTTTTTTTTCGTGCGGCAGTTACGAAACATGCCCCTTGAGAAATTGGATCCGCCACTCCTTTTCCTCGCATTTACCTTACGAAACTTTATTTCTCACTCCCCAAAAGCCAAACCCTTCCTTTCTTTCTTTCTTCCTTTTTCAAAGATGCGACGACGAATTCGACGATGATGTGTGAATGTTGAAAGCTCGATTTTTTTGACACGTGGTCTCTTTTCGCGATTTGTATTTTTGATAGCTCGAAAAAGAAATCAATTTCTCAAAAATTTAAAATCTCAATTTTAAAGAGAAGTTCCCGCGTAATTCAATTTGTAAGTAAACAAACACAAGAGTCGACTCTCGTGCAGCGCCTGTTTCGAGGCCTAATCCTTCGCCAACGGGTTATAGTATCGGTAAGCGGTAGGAATTCGGCCGGAGAATTCGAAGGACCCGGGAACGGGAGGACGAGTATATACGCGCTAATTAGGTCATTTAACGAGCTCGTTTGTCATGGCGCACGTAGCGCAACATCACAGGAGGCGAACACATGACCACGAGCCACGCCGGCAGCTGAGGTCGGCTTTCCTAACAGGTTGACCTCTTATCCACGAGAATCTAATTGCATAACACGGCCGACCCCGTCGACGTTTACGACGGTGAGGAGGAAAAAGGAGGCGGGTCAAAGTGCAGGGAGAGAGAGAGACTTTTCAAGGTTTTCCACACGTATACACGCGCGCCGCGAAAATTATCGTGATGGCGGCGGCCTCAAGAAAATGAACCGTCGCTTTTTTATTACTCAACTACGGCCTGTGATTGGCAAGTTTCTCTGAACACGTGCAAGACATTATTCAAGAAAACGCAACTGAGAAGAAAAAATAATTCTTGAATTCGATCGATTAAAACACACTCGACTCAGAGAAAATTAAAAATCTCCATTCGTCTTCTGCTTCTCTTGCTGGAATTTTTAATCTCAGACGTCTTCTCCATCTCTTTTTATATCACGTGTATTATGTAAAATAAATCACGTAACTTTCTCACTCGTGCGCTTATAATAAAAGGTAACTCGAGTTTCTTATACAAATCGATCTCTCTAATAGATACGTATATCGCATTATTTAAAACCATGCATATTTTTAAACCATGTACATGGCTTTCCGATTTGTACAAGTTTCATCAAAATTCAAAATGACAGATAGCTCGCTTTTTTTTGAAGAAAGTTGATTTCCACTACGTATTACATAAAATAAACCGAGCTAACTTTTTCCGCCTGTGCGATATTAAATTCGGAATTTTTAATTCCGCGCGGAATGGAAAAGTATGCGCGTTGCGCAACTTCGGCGCAATATGACGAAACGTCATAAATAATATAAACGTAAAGGGCTTTCGAAGTCGTACATGGAGATAGTAAAACAAAAACTTCAGCGCAACTTGCATACACACGAGAGTATCACGCAAAGAGTAACAAGTTAACCGCCGTTTACTCGCTCAAAACACTTTTCTCGTCTTTCGAAGTGCGCGGCGGATGCGGCAAATGTGTTTTGAATCGAGTCGCAGAGAGTGTCTATCTCGTAACGTTCTCGGAAATTGCGAACAAGAAACGGAAAGAAAAGCCGCAGGCGCAAAATTATTTTAAAATAAATTAACAGCGCGCTCCGGGATGGATGGAGGTCGGGGCAAGGCAATTGGTCGATATGCCAACGACGTCGTGTCCTCACAGGCGTTGCACTTGCGAGGTCATATACCAGGTTATAACCTGGTGCGATGGTTTGTTTGTATTTACTGAATTGCGTCCGTCAACGTGGATTATTTAGAATAAAACGTAATTATTTACTCTTAAATTACCGTTGATTTTGTTTTGTCTTATAAATAATCACAAATTAATAAATTTTAATATTTATTAAGAATAATTACACACCGATATATATCTGTATTTGAAACAACACACACACACGTAGTTAAAACTTTTAAAATACATTAATTAAAGTACTTAAAAGTAATTTTACCCCGAGGTGTAACATAAAGTCTAAAAATTAATATAATGCTTAGGATAACACTGAGGGACCCTCGGTGGCGTGTAAGGGTTAATTATCGCGAAAAGTGTCATGATTATTGCAACAATGTTATTTCCCTTTAGATTTATCCTTTTTCTTTTTCCCATTGTTCGTTCGCAATTCGCCCTTAGCGTCGTGTTTCAACGTGCACTCCGACTTTTTATGGCGGTAAGGCCGGAGAGAAAGAGAGAAAGAGAGAGAGAGAGAGAGCGGAAACATAAATCACCTCTTATTTCATGGTGTTTCTCCCGCGGGAAAGGCGCCCGATGTAAGTGGAGTTCCGGAATTTATTTCTTCCGCCCCGGTTTTACGCGAAAAACAACGCAGATCACCAACGCGTTGTTGGTGTTTGAAAAAATCGCGGGGCCGCAATCCATCGAAAAGAAGCGGCAATTTCCTTCTCTTGAATGTCGATTCGGTTCGATCGCGGGAAATTAACACGGTCATTGATTTTTATTCTCACCGTCGCGCGCGTTGCCGGTGTCCCCGGTGACACACGTAACACACATTCACATTGAGAACATTGACGTTTCCGTAACGCCAATCAAATTTCGCGTTACACTATAATGACTTTTATCGATCATCGATTCTACTGTTTTTGTGTATCAATCAATTTCGCGGTGACAGCGTCGAAGCGTTACAACGGTAAATTCAAGTGACATACGATTGATGATATTGTGCGAGAATTATCTTGTGCTTCATTAAAATGCAGGATTTTGTTATTTAAATGAAGAATTTATTATTCATTAATTGTTTAAAGGTGAAGAATTTATCTTCGTGAAACAGTAGATTTACATTAATTTTTTGAAAAAGTGAAAAATAGTGAGATTTATGTAACAGTCATAATATTAATAAGAGGTGATAAAATAATAGCAAAAATAAATTTATTTAAAACATTTTTATTCCAATTTATTAAACACAAGAATGCCATAAATACCAAAAAAAAATGCCTTCCCTTTTTGCACTTGGAGAAATAGAAATGACCTCTCATCTCGTATCAAGAGATATTATTCGCGTTGTTGCGCGAAACTTGTTTCGAGACGAACGAGAACGCGAGCTTCGGATTCGCAAGAGCCGAAGGCTGTTGTGTTCGCATAATCGCAAATGTAAACTTTACACTCGGAACTTCCTTATGACGCCTGGCAGCTTGGGCAACTGATGCGAGGGGATGGGTTCGTGCTGACGGTCGCAAATGCACGATGAAAACGCTCTCATGGCTGCAGCGCATCTCTCGCGAGGTAACAAATTACAAATCTCTCATGTTCCTGTAATCTGTATCTCCCGGCGACGGGCAAACCCGTCGGTGGGGTAAAGTTTCCGCTATACAATCTTCATTACTGCGAACTCATAGAGCGTTCTCATCCATATGCAGACACGCGTAATCTATCGATTAATTTCCAGCGTTGGTGTGCAAATGCAATGAAACATATAACATACTGCCCCGCAGACCGTATGCGTTTACAAATGTAAATGGTGGCTGAGAAATTGGTTGGGAAAAAAAAAAAACTGTTACAATGTTCTCGGACGAGGCGAAGAGTGTATGCACTAAAAAAAGCCCGATAATGTGCGTGTTGCGAAATAAATGTGTACTAACTTTCTTTAGTTGCATTTTACAGCTTGTTTTTTCTATATTTAAGATAAGAAAGATTTCGTAAATAATTATTATTGAAAAATAATAAATCTGCACCCTTATTTATTTTTTTTCAGTCGCGAAAACATCTGCGTTTCGGGCTTCAAACTAATTATTTATTTTAAGTAGTTTTATTTTTTTTCTGGAGATATAAAGGTCAAAAATTCATACCGCGCATATTTCAAAGAGAAAAATTACAAGTGTCTTACGAAATTTTTGTCGTTTATAATTCATGTCGCGCGCACGATGCAATAATGTCCGAAAGATTTATAACGCGGTCTAACCTCGGAAAAAGCATATAAACGACATGTATTTTTCACGGAGAACGCACACGCGTTGTTTATTTCTTCATTACATCGTCTCCCCTGCTTGTACTGGAGAGGAAATTGGCAAAATACCCGATGGTGATATATATATATACGTGTATAAGTGTGTGTGTGTGTATGTGTGTGTTTAATGCACGCACACGTGGCAGATTAAATTTCCAGTCATGAACACGGAGAGCAAGCCGGTGAGAAGTTTGCATTTTCAAGAATTCACGCGTCAAGTAGCCAACCGCGAGAGTCTCGCGTGGTTTTTGCGGAAATTAACAATTCAGATTCGCTGATTAAATGCTTACTCGGGACACGAGAGTCTCCCCCGCGTTGCCGCGGCATGTGATGATGACATTTTCGCGAAGTTGCCGCGCGAACAAATAAACGACAAGTGCAGCGAGTTCTGCGACTTCCTGTCTCGATTACATTGTAAAACAGCGGAAAGCCGTGAATGCAACGTTGAGGCTTGCTAATTTAGTTTGCCGAACGGAGTTAAAGTGGCAAACTCCGGTCTTCAATGATACGAGAGAGAGAGAGAGAGAGAGAGAGAGAACGAGAACGAGAGGGAGAGAAAGAGAGGACGAGGCTAATCTCGACAGTAGTATAATTATAACTACTTTCGCGACGTGCTTTGCGAGAAACTCATTAATATTCCACCCGATGGGAGCGAGTATGTAGACAGAAGTGAGGGTGTGTGCCGTATGTGCGTGTTACTACGTGCTGCCGGTTAATTGTTACACCTACTACGGCCGATGATGTCGCACAAATCAACGCGAATCTTCTGCCGTTCGAGTTTAATTAAAGACCGCTGATGAATATTTCATATCAAACGCAAAATTTCTCAAGCTAAATAAATGTGAAAATTGCGATATATCGCGAATATCTCTCTATTTCTCCTGTGTCCTTATTCTGCGCGCGGAGTTTTGTGTTTTCTCCGTCCAGTGCAGTTTCATTATATACTTTAATCCGTTTTTAATAAATATTTGACGGAAGAAAGAGTTGCTATTCATGCTATTCACGATATAAATGATGAATATGACGCTTTTTGAATTATATATAAATTATATATCGTACATTTTTTGCAGACATATTTTTAGAGATAGGATTTGCAATTCGCGCGACGCGTCTCGATAACACAATTCCGTCATTTGCGAACGAATTTACAATGGAATTTAAATCATCATCGCGTAACGTCCAATTTCCATCTATCGCGAGAATCAGACAAACCGTGGGCACTTATACATATATTGACGCAGTTCGCGATTACCACGATGCAGCTCGCGGTATTCAATGCCTATTATTGCCGAAAGGTGGTATATGTGCGTACGCCCATAAAGGGGAACGAGTTTATGGGGGATGATTAATACGCTAGCTTGGAGCACGTCAGCTTTAGGTACACATAGTGCCAGGCTGAATAAATAGGAATAGGAAGATGGAATGGTGCAGTTTCAAAGGAGTTCGCGCAGACAAATCATGTCCTTCCGCTTTGAGAGACGTCATACTAGTAATGTATCACTCTCGTAAATATCGTATGGATTACGGCCGGAACTCAAATTGGAGTATTTTATCATTAACAGAAAGGATACGTTAAAACTTTTAACATTTTTTTCTCATGTTTTTTACGCGGTTAATTAATTATTTTCAAAATTAATTAAACGATTATTAAACGATATTTATGAGAAGAAAATTGCAAAGTAACAATTACTTGTTTAAATTATTAATATTGTAACATCTCAGACAGTTTTTGACTGAATAGGTGTTTTTTTTTTTTTTTTTTTTTTGTTTTTTCTCGCGCGGTTTTTCTTACACGGCGTTTTTTTATATTTCGCTTCACACGTTTCGACGCACGTTGCATACATAATCGCGAGCGCGAAGCATTCAGCGTATTAAGCATGAAGGAGAAACTCGTGCAAAGACATGTGCTTCACGTAGCAATTGTCGCTCCGCAATCTTTTCTCTCGGTAACGGAATGTTACAAATTCAAGCTCGTCATCCTTGCGTGCCGACTCGTGAATTTCTAGGCTGCTTTCGCAGATTAAGCAAAATAATTCGCCAGTCATTTCTTGGAAGTAAAAAAATATAATATATTTCTCAACCTCGTTAAAAAGGTCATAAGAAAATTTATGCAGATATTTCAAACAGATAATTTTTAATAAAATTCACATTATGTGAAATTCGAGCAATTGGATCGATTCAAACGTTTGAGAAATCTTGATCACTACAATACACAAATTTGTAGGGATTTAACAGACAGGAAGAAAAAATCACAATCGTATAAATGAAACCAAATGTAATTTGAGATTTAAAAAAATAGTTAAGTGTGTGTGTGTGTGTGTCGAGTAAATAATTTCACGAGCGAAGTTTAGATTCCCTCATGGTTTTCCTGAAGTAGTCTTCAAGTTGCCTCTGCGCGAAGTCTTAAGGCGCGAGTAATAACATCGCCAAGCGAATCTAAAATGCATGACTGCTGACGGAAGCAGCGCCGGAGCGGCTCTTAAGTTCGACCGAGAGTTTAATCGCCGGTAATAGTATCTATTAACTTCGTGAGGCGGGCGATATACACTCGAGCGGAACACTTTTCGGGACACCATCCCGAAAGCGCGGAAAGCGGCAGCGATGCAACCCCATTTTCTTATAATACCCGCCTGAATTCCCTTATTGATCCGCCGGATTCTACCATCAATTTGCCCCGCGCTAAAAATAACGACTAGCCGACGCGAGAATGACGTTCTCGTTTGTCAATTAATTGTTCGGCTTTTCCCGCGAGAGATCTCGCGCAATATGTTATAAAGTCGCGGATTTATCGCTCTCGGCACTTTTCGGAATGTTAATGAGAGAGAAACGAAACTTTCTGTGGGCGGGGCACAACGTGTCGTTGGGCATATAATTTAACGTTTGCTCGTACAATAAAGTTTCTGAACGGACTTCTCTCTTTTCGTTCATCTTTGCGCCGCGCAAAACCGCGCGCGTCGCTTTTAAAATGTCTTCACTTTGAGAGCGTGGAATTTAATAGTCTTTCTGAAATTTTCATTGAGAGAGAGAGAGAGAGAGAAGAAGAAGAGGAAGAAGAAGAAGAAGAAGAAAAAGAGAGTGTCTTAAAGTGTCGAGTTCCAATAAAACGAGACGCTCGTAAAATACTTCCTTCCTTTCGCAATAATAAATTCCTCGATATGAACTTCCCTTGTGAGTCAAGCCATGCGTTTTTGAAACTTGCCTATAAAAGCACGCAGGACGACAGATTATTAAGATATTATACCGTTTTATTATAAACTTGGCATTAAGGCGCAAAAAATAATGTCTTGAGGTAGAAAAAACCACATTTCAGAGAGAATCAGATTACATTTTTAGACATATACTTCCAAAATTCTTAAAAATGTAATTTTATTATTAAAAACTTTTTCTTATTATATTTCTCACAGTATATATATTTTAGTTATTATTTTTTTGTTCTTGAACACAAAAGAATAAAGTGATAATAATATACATTGCCGTCATACACTTTGTAATTATGTATAATTATAATAATATTAAAAGAATATATATTCAAGTTTTAATGTAAAAGATTAGCACGCGCATGTTGTAAGGTTGTTGTCCTTAATCTGACTCGAGGATATCGAACTGTATAATTTATAAGTGAAGTGCCTCCTCTCGCTAAAAGGGATATTGACACAAGTCCATCCTCTCGATTCC
This sequence comes from Pseudomyrmex flavicornis, assembly GCA_014825475.1. NCBI lineage: Eukaryota > Metazoa > Arthropoda > Insecta > Hymenoptera > Formicidae > Pseudomyrmex > Pseudomyrmex flavicornis. The sequence continues at coordinate 147,783 of QVNW01000034.1, forward strand.
ATTTCGTTCGATTATAACAAAAACGTTTATGCATGATTTACACGCTATCTACGGATTTAAATCCCCGTAATTCTCATTCAGGAGGTCATAAATTTAAAATATTATAGTATTACGCAAATACGTCGAAGCGTCTATTTTGAAAATTTCATTTACATTTTTATTATCTCATTATCTTCCCTTGTGGTTTTTTACTTTCTTTTTATTATAAGCCAATCTTTGCTTATCGCATAAAAAAACCGCAATATCAGTAATGAGATACTATATTTCTTTGCCGGCAAAAGCGCGATATTACGGGTGTGCCGAGTTTACGGGTGCAATCGCTTTTTCGCAAAACTTTTATCTTGTGAACATCTTTCCCCTCGATTTCCGACTTTAACCACGATTATACAAATGCTTATCTGCAATTTTGAAAATATATGTATTTCTTCTCAAGACTCTCTCTAATAAAAAGAAACTTTTCGGAAGATTTGCGTCCCTGTAAACAATAAATCAATGGTACAAGATGAATTTATAAGAGCGTTGGGTTACCTTTCGTTGTCTATTGTTTCGGGACAATTTTTTTGCGAGAGAAAGTTAAGTAACAATTTCGTCGATGTCCCGCAGAGATACGACAGTCGCGCAATATTAACTCTTTGCGGTTTTATATAAAAATATTATGAAATATAGTAAATTTACATGTGGTAAACATAACGTCACTTGTAAAAGATATAAAAATATTTTATATATATATATGTGTGTGTGTGTGTGTGTTACATAGATTTTTATAATATATCTCTCTATAATTACATATATATAATTAACAAATTAGATTATTGACTTTTTAGTCAATTTATTCCTCCGATTTATGTTCTTTTCCCTTTACATTTTCCAAAACAATTTGAATTATGTAGTACATGTTACGCTAATGATGTAAAATATGTGCAGTGATTTATACGCGCAATCGTTGCTGTTATCTAATTAATCAAACCTAATGTGAATCTCAAAGAGTCGCCTGAGTAGCAATAAATCATACGGTTCGCGAATCGAGTTTGCATCTTGAAAACTCGGGGAAACGTGAGACGGGCCGGGAGACGTTCTCGCGCGACGACTTCGGCGCGTCAGATGAGTGAATTGAAACTCCGCGCGATGTAAGAGAACTTCGTTACACCACAAACTTCACCGAGTCGCGAACTTCCGACGGCTCGTCTTATATTATACTTTCGGCGACAGTCGTTGTTGTGGAAACGAATTGAAGACGTATTAAAGATCAACAATCGCGAAAACGCAATGGATATCGGTAAAAGTTACTTCGAGGATTCTCAGCGACAACCTGGAAACAATCGCGCATCAATTATAAAATACATACTTTCAGTATGTATTCGTGCCTGTGAATGAATTTATCACACAGGCACGGCGAGAAAATACGCAACGCGTTTACGAAGCGACGAAACACAATATCTCGCGTGTTTTAATTTTCCGCTGCAACTGATAGATTCTGATTTTCCATTTAAAAAAAGCAAAAAAAAAAAAAAAAAAAAAAAAATTCCGATCGCAGAGATTGAAATATTTCTCTCGCGTTGCGAAGTACATCGAAAACCATTTCGCCGCTCGGCGTGGAATTTTTAAAAAGAGAAACAGGATTATTCGGAAAATGTTATTCAAGATTTTCCGTCTCCGGCGAGAACAGAGTGCGGAAAGAGTGCATTATGCTGGCGTATCGCAAACACACGTGAGAGATGCGAAGCATCGCGGAGCGGCCGGGCCGGCGCGGTAAAGTAACAACATGCTTTATTAAACCGGAGCAATGTGGGTGTGAGTACGTGCACATACAAGTCGGGCGAAGTACAAGTAGATGCAACTCGTTTACGTGTATGTGTGTGTGTGTGTGTGAGAATTTCGCCTTAGCACGCACGCCATGTGCATCGGCTCCGCGAATGCGACGGCACGTTCAATGCACTCGCGGTTCCAGATGCGCCCGCTGGTCACTTCGGCGCAATTAGGCTTGCAATCTGCCATCCGCAATTAATAATAAACACGATAAACGGCTGTTTGCGCGGATCTGAGTCGGACGCATTTGGAGAAAACGAACCGAATGAGATGTAATATTACAACCGGCATTTATTATTTCCTTTTGTATATCTCCTGAATATATTCCTTTTAATTACATATTATCTGAGTCATTCTATTGTGATTTCTCGAATTACATATTCTGAATGTAACTTTTCTTCTTCCTAAACTTAATTACTTCACTTTTTATAGCCTTGATAATATTGATTAAAATACTCAAGTGTCCTTTTCAAGTAATTTCGCGTAATTTTACCTCAAATGTGAGAGTGCAAATTTGAGCGAGGAAAAAATTTCAGTGTAACATCTACCCGAACATCGTGCGTCGCGATGTTTGCCGGTGCGTGTAAACACGATTGTGGACAATGCGTCAACATTTCACGATCCTCTTGACGCTACCATCAGCAGCAAGTTTGACAGAACCGCGCGGTGAAATCTCGTTTTTTTTTTTTTTTTTTTTGAGAAAGCAATATAAAAACCGGCATAAAACTGTTATCAAGTCCCGCACGTTTCCATCCGATGGAATGTCTCGCTCTCTTTTGCCGCTCTCTTTTGCACGATCCGTTACCTGTTCGCATTTCGCAGTCGCTGTCGAGCTAATATCGCGCATCTCGCGTCGTCGAACGCGTCGAGGCACAACGGAAAAAAAAAAGAAAGAAACACGAGGGACGTGAAAGAAGGGAGGAGGAGAAGGAAGGGAAACACGCCACCCCCGATCAAGCGGAAAAACGATCGAGCGGTTTTTTTTCCCAGGCGTCGATTTTTCCCATCTCGCATTCTTTCGCGCCCTCTCCCTGTTCTACGTCGTCGGACTCGCATCTATTGTTTTTTGTGTTTCTTTTTTGTTTCTCTCTGGTTTTCACGCTGCGCTCGCACGCGTTTCTTCACGTTGCGACGCATCGATGCGACTCGCGCCAGCGCATTGCGAAAGAGCAGTTCGTTTCGGAAGAAAAGCGTGTGCGATGCGAGATATGTGTGTGTTTATGTGTGTGTGTCTGCGTGATGGCGAACTGCATGCTAGATTAGTGTATCGACCAATGCCAGCCATTGATCGACGCCTAGACCGCGGAACACGGCCTACGCGGCTAGATAAAGCTACTGCATGCATTATGCATGCATACTGGATGCACACCCCGCGGAGACGATAATGGTATGATGTTGATTTTTTTTTTTTTTTTTTAGTCGTCCGAGACGGATAATGACAGACTTGCGATGAGATGAACTTGTTTATGCGCGAGACGAAATGGCGGCGACGAAAACTTCGTTAAATTTCTATGCTCCATTTAAACAGACGCGACGTATAGCGCGAAACTTACATTTTATACATTATTCACAGAGATCTAATTTGATCGCATTAATTTTTTAGATTTTATAATGAGAAATCATTTGCGGATCGCTTTTTATGTGAACGATAAAGTTACATAAAATGTAAAATTAAATAAAAACTAAAAAACCACACATTTCACATAATTTAATTTAAAAAAGAAACTTGTTAATACTGTTTGTTCACAAGTATAATTTAAGATTAAACTAAAATACCTACTTAAAAGATCGCCGTCTAATTGTTTCTCATTTCCGTCGTTTCAAAACTACTTTTTTCATCGACGCGATATCGGAACTCTGAAGGATCCTTGACAAATTCAGCTTTCCGCCCCGTGAATATCGCCGCATGAAGTTGTGCAACGTCGTGAAACTGAGATGCAATATCGTGTGAGATGCAATCCGAATATAATGATCTTCTTTAAGACGCTATCGCGTCGAACGACATCGTTACCAGGCCAACGTGTGTATTTTACAAACTCGGTCTTCAGTTCCCAATATTTTCCACCCACATGCTCTTGTCATTGCGGTAATCAATACACAGTTAGTCAAAGTTGATAATAGCCGCAGAATTTTGCGCGTTGACTGCGCAACAACATTGTTCGCGAATTATAAATACGCGAAAGAAATTTTTAAACAATATAACATTTTCAAAGTTAATAAGTAAATAATATTTTTAAATTCTTTTCTTTCTTTTTTGTACTGTATTAATTTGAAATTAAAATATCCATATAGAAATATGACACGAGTGTTCATTATTTCCTCGCAAATTGAACAAACGCATCTGTGAATCTCTCTTGTTAAATTTTTAATACATCAATATATACTTCCTTGAACTTTCAACAAATTAATCGATACAGCATTTGTGAACGTTAAAGTTCCGTGTGTGTTAATATTTTGTAATTTAATACAGTGTCGTATGTTATACGGAATATCATTCCATTAACCTTTTAAAATATCATTTATCGCCAAGTATAGTTCGAAAATAAAAACCGGACGATAACAATCGCGAAATTTCCCGCACGTTAATGTTTTGTAAAAAGAAACGCGCGCGCGCGCGTGTGTGTGTGTGTGTGTCTACATGTATAGACTATTCTATTTAAAAACAAGCGTTCTCGGGCGCGGAGTTAAAAAGAACAGCGAGCCGATGGTTAACCGACTTCATAATGACGTGATTACCATGCAAATTTCAGGAACAACCTTTCTGATAGTTCAATCACAAGATGCGCCGCACGCAATTGTACATGCGGCGCGTCGTCGTGCCAACAATAAGCGTTCTCGTTCGACGAGCACATTCAGTTTCAGATCGCGCGTCGCTTGAGAGGCAGCGATCACAGACGGCCGAAATTTTGTCCCCCCTCCCACCTCTGAAAATCCTGACCAGAGACGTTTGAATGTCAGAGACGTGATGCAGTTTCGTAATTGCCACTTGTTTGCGTAACAAACGGATGAGCTCGATACTCCGGACGAGCGATACTCTGATATGATATAGCGACGCGCATTGATCTGATAATTAGCCGTTTTCACCCGATGGATCAGTAACGCTCTCGGGATTGTACAACGACGAGTGTAGCACGTACGTTAAATGCTTTTGTAATGCTTGTACGTTCATTGACAGAATTAAAATTATTAAAACTCTGTGTGTGTGTGTGTGTGTGTCGACACAATTAAATTTTTCATGTACTTAATCAATTAGAGTTTCCGCCTCAAATTGGAAGAACATAATTAAATTTTTCATTTTATATATTTAACATTATCGTTGTTTTATAAATGACGTCGTCGTTTTATAAATTCAGTTTATAAAAAACTAAATCACAGAATATACGTAAAACGGAGAAAAAATTTCTGTTGAAAAAAACTAATGTGTAAAACTGATGTAATTAATCACCGTAATTAATCGCTACAATTCAAATGCGGTTAATATATAAAATAAATGTTAGATACATGTAATACAAAATAAATTTCTAGTAAGAGAAGAATGTTTAACCGCGATAGAAACTGAATCAGCGTTACGACAACTGCATATATCTGCATCAGGAGAATACACCTTCGAGTTACACTCCCGCGCGGTTTAATTATAGACAAGATACATAAAGTGACCGGTGAATGTATTTGTGTGTTCTCTCATGCAAGCGCCATTGTTCGCGCTGGCCATTTACGCCCGCATCGCGGGCAGGATACTCTCTTCCCCTTCATGATTTTCGACGCGCACGTCACTACTGTAACCACCTCCGTAAACCGCGATCTAGCACAGCGAACACAACCGGCTGTAGCCGAAGATACGCGTAAATATTTCTCCATAAACCTGTGGTGCCTCTCGCCAACCAACCAACCGGGAGAAGCGTGATTAATGCACGTTAGCGCGTTCGTTCTGTTAAGTTTCTACGGCGGGCGAATATGGGGCTCGTGTTTCCACATCACGTGGCTACAATGTGTTCGCGCGCTGCTGTATGTTGGCTTTGATAACAATTCGTCAGAATGACCACTCTCTCTCGTCTTGTACGTGTGTACATGCGACAACAGAGAATTTCCATAAACATCATTAGTCTCGCGCACGTCTCTCTCTCTCTTTTTTCTCTCTCTCTCTATTATTTCTTTAAATTGTACATCATATTCAGAGAGAAAGAAAGAGAGAGAGAGAGAGAGAGAGAGAGAGGAAGAGCGCGAACATTATGTATTTATCTTTCAATGAACACGAACATTGCGTATCGCGATGATTTGCAACGAAATTTATTTCTGTAATCACTGCGGTATTAGTGTTATTCGAAGCGAATATATACATATATATTGTTTAAATGTGAAATCACGATACACTCGAAGTGCGCGGTAAACACTGAAAATTGATTGCGGCGTTACAACAGGTGACAGAGGAAGAAGAGAGGGGGAAAGAGAAAGAGATGGAGAATATGTAATTAAATTCGCAGAAGCGCTTAAATTCACGGAATTATTATCATGAAATCCACTAAATGTTTAGTAGTAGAGTATATCACAATTAATATAAATTATCATTCATAGTAGGCACGTCACGGAACATGCATATTAACAATCATCGCGCAATCAGTAATTTTGTGTCTATAGTTTGTTTTCTTCCGTAATTGCGGACATATTGTACCTATGCAGCGAATTAATGTTTATTGACGCGATGAAATAGAATTTTGTTTCTTCATTAAAAGCTACAATTACCGGTTGATTAACATTCTCTTTCTCTCTCTCTCTCTCTCTCTCTCTTTCTGGTTTGAAGACCGATAAATCTGAGATATTACTCGTAATTGCGTTGTGCCGCGATTGTCATTTTCAGAGCTAACATCCTTTTTCCCTCGCGTTTTATGAGCGTCCAGTGCGCAAGTTTGAATTTATGACGATTCTTCACACCGAAGCGACGTAATGTCGCGTGTTAATATACGACGGCTATTGTGCTGTAATTACATCGATTTTCTATGCACGTCTCTTCTGGCTTTTTAAAAGTTATGCCCGACACGGCGCCAAACACGCTCGCTCGTATGTGTGACAAGATAAAGATTAATATTCTTTCGTTGTCCGTGTGTACATTTTATTAGTTTTTATGACTTTTGCGCAAAGATACATTTTTTCCCGTGACTTATCTTGCCTTAAAAAAAGAGGCAATTTATGTTTAAAATAAAATTAAACAATGATAGATCGCCGCACGTAAAGTAAAAAATTGCTCCGAGAACAGGACGAAAATCTGAGGTCGAGAATGTTAATCACAAATAACACACTTTAAACAAAAACTGAGCGAAATTTATTCAAGATTTCGCTCCGTCAATAAGATAACTTTATTTACATCTGAGCTATTTGAGCTATCGTCTCGGTATCAGTTCATTTAAAAACTCATTCATTTTCTCCTTTTCTCTCTCTCTCTCTCTCTCTCTCTGGAAACTCCGGCGTAACCCTTATTCTACATCGTGAAATGAAATATATCTTAACATCCTCTCACGCGTCGAGCGAAACTCAAGAAGTTTCGGCCGGAGTTTTCCGAGTAAATTTAGTTAAGAGCTTTGCACACGCGGGTTAAACGGTCTTCACGTTTCTCTTCGACGCGACAAAACATTTTCCTACTTTCGACTTTCGTTGCTCGACAATCTCATTAATCTTGAATGGGATAAACTTAAAGAAAAACTCAAATTTCGAGGTATGAGATGGATGGAAAACTTTTTAATCCGTCCTCTCTCCATATTTATCGATAAATAAGAAAAGCGCGATTGTTATTTTTTTAATGCTAGTAAAGATTTTAAAAAGTTTAAAAAATAATATGCGTTTATACATTTGTACGGTCTGAAAATAGATTTCGTGTGCATTTGAGTGTTTTCAAGAAGCGCGTGCTGGATGGAACATCTATAAAATTCATGTAAAATAATATATCTTGCGTAGAATTTTTACGTTTTCTCCAGTTGTGTTTTAATAAAGTCATCATATGCCCTTCGTCCTTTCTCTCTTGTCATATTTTATCGCGCGGGAATGTTTACAGGATTATGCGGCGAAATCGAACCGAAATAGCTGACAAAATGGAACAATAAGCGTATAGTGCAGCTGGTATCGACAAAATCATTGTGCCGCCATTTGTCTTCGGATTATGACGATTCCCATTTCTGTTTACGTTTATTATGCGGAATGGGACGCGATTCCGCGGCGACGGCGCGCGGCCGGTCTGGTGTGTATTCCAGGCGGAAACTTCGTGCGCTGACAAAACAACGCGCGTTGCTCGCTAAACTACACACACACAGTCAATACGACAAATGATGAATAGTCTCGACAAATTGCCGGCCGAGTAGTTCACGGCCGAGTATAATAATCACGTGGGAGGGGAAAAAAAAACTTGTTCCCGTTTTATGAGAAACGGATTTTCGCGGAGTGTTTTCCCGGAATTTTAGAAAATAAACGCGCGTCTATAAAATGACAAAGTTGCGCGCTCTTTGTTATTTGCGAACTTTATTTACGATTAAGTTGTACGACGTGACCAATCATAAGTTTAAGTATTTTGCGTGTCATGTATATATTTGCATAATAACGTTATCAATAATAATTTGTGTGAGATTGTTATCGGTATCAAACAGTGTTATGTTGGTTTAAGTTTCTTCGGTATATAGAAATAGCTTCGCGTTGTAGTTAGTACTTAGTTATCTCAGTATTGTTCTCTATTAAAGCATTTCCCCGGCCCTGGTTGCGTTCAACCGTAAGACCGAACAATCGTCGAGAGATTAACGTTCAATAAGACGCGGTGTGTGCGCGCGCTTCTCTGCAACAATATTATTCATCGAATATCGGAAATGACGGGGGAAGATTGCGACGGTTTAGCAATATCAATTTTACATTGATTCAATAATCGCGTTAGGAAAGTCCGTTTTCTGAACAAATCGACTACGTCGATTCTCGCAAGCAGAAGAGAATCGATAAGAAGGTAGGTATCGTCGTTCGATAAGAAACCGGAATACGGAGGTATGAGAAGGGAAAGCAAACCTCTGGATATAGAATTCGAATTGACAAGAAGTGAGAAGAGAAGAGGAGGAGAAAAGAGAAGAGAAAAACGGAACATATGGACGAAAGTCGCGGATGCGAAAGAAGTTTCCGGGAATTTCTTCCGTTGGAAATTGAAGTGAGACGAGTATTCTGTGAGTGAATTGCGCGCCCCGCAGGACTTGCTTTTTAATCTCGATCGCGCGTGGTTGTTGACGCTCCGCGAATTATTACAGCGAATTGTGTGCGATCACGTGAGTTCAGCTGATAAGAGATGCTCGCGACGCTCTTCGATATCTCTCTTTTGGTAAATGTAAATCGAATTCCCAATATCCATTTTTTGGTACGCGGAGCGATTTTGCAAACTCATTTTGCACACAATTTTGAATTTTACGTATAATCGAATTACAATTTCTGTGACAGTTGTTTATGCGAAAGAAATATGTATTAGCTTGTTAAATAAAACAAAAAAAAAAAAAACAAAAAAAAAACAAACAAACAAACAAACAAAAATAATAAAACAATAAGTTTTTAAATTATTCCCTGCATATATATATTAAATGATGAAGGAGTTTATAATTATTATTAAACCAGAAGGGAAGAAAACATGCACGTTATTGCGTTCTCAGCAGTGCACGAAATTGCAATAGCTGCTGGATTATGTTGGTTATGCAGAGAAGATTGCAATATTGAATATTTATCCATAATTCAATGCCATATATACACTCGTTGTTGCTCCATGTAAACGCGGATAATTATTTTGCAAGCAAGAAGCTTTGCGCGCGTAATTATCAGGCTAGTAATAATTAATGTATTTTGCCGACAGTGCAGCGTCAAAGGAAAGTAGAGAGTGCCCTTTACGATCCTTTTAAGATGCGTGACAAGTGTGTACCGATATAATATTATTACGTTACGACGCTTTAAATTAACCGATGCAGGAAACTCCGCTGCTCAGATTGTGGAATTCGAACACATACGCTCAACTGCAGCGAATTTGTCACGTCGCATTGCTTTGTAATAATGAGATACGAAAATACATCTGTGCATTTGCCACACACTTAAAGTAAAACGTAATAAAAAGATATATAAAATATAAAAAATATAAAGCATAAATATTTTGAAAATCTACCTCCGTATTAACAATCATAATTTTGCATTGAAAATAAATGTAGACCGAACGTATAATAAATACTAGAAGCCTTTGGCACATAATTTTAAAGCAAGTACACATTTTAGCGGCAAGCAATTTACATGCTTGAGAAAATTGCGCGCACTCATGCTCGGAAAAGATCTTCTCTTTGATATTTCAGCGGAATTTTCAAGACACTTACATGAAGATAAATTTGTGCATATAAGACGATAGTGTTAATAAATCTTCTTAATAAATCTTTTAATTACAAACAACAAACAAGATACTTTGGAAGTTCTTTCTCTTTGTAATTTGTTAATCAATCTACCTCTCATAATATTCAAATTTGTTTCAAGCTGACTTGTGTGTTAAAATTATACGATTCTGTCGTATAATTTCAACACAAGTCAGTAAGTATTTGTAAATATTTGTAAATTAGTAATCAACACTCTTTTCAAGTCGCATATTTCGAAAATTTCAAACAAGTTAAGCAAATTAGTAACGCAAATAAGATAAAAGCTACGTGCTGTGTTCAGAATATCAAAAATTGGCGACTTGCAACGCGCTCTAATTATAGAACGCCGAACCAATCAATTATGGGCGTAATGAATTTTGTGCGTTTTCGCAAAAGCGAGAGAAACGCATTCTCGCGGATCAAATCGCCTCGAGACTGTCACGTGAAATTATTGCATTTCCCGTAATAGTTTCCCGTGGTTTATTGCGGACTATCGTTCGCTACAATCGGACCGTTTATTGCTGATGCTCCTTTGAGAATTGCGTGGCCAGCATAAAAGAGTAGGATTTCACTCGCGAGCTGGGAATTCACAAAGAAAGCGAGATCGTAAAGAGATGAATATGTGTGTAACACGTGAAATGCGTAGTTTTTCTCCTTGCCATACGTAAAAGGAATAAAATACTGTAATCGCTCGCCAACTATCGCGAACAATTATTTCGTGCGGTTTTTATACAAAACGTTTTTCGTTATGTATAACGTAACGAGGTCTAGAAATTTGCTTACCTCATTATCAACAAACTTCAACTTTTAATTAAGATAATAATGTTTAATTAACACATAAAAAGTAGTGTTTTTAAATTTATTTTTTGTTCGCTTTAAAATAACTCGTTAAATTAATCTTTCTCATTTCTCTCTCTCTCTCTCTCTCTCTCCGATATGTAGTCCGACAGAAAAAAAACAAAATATCAGGTTTTGCATCATTTAATTTTGTTCTGTGTTTTTAAACGGCTTCATTTAATGTATGATTAAACACTCATCTTTCATGCGATGGTTTTAAATTCTGCGATACAATGATGTGTTATTATATATATTTTATATATATATCGTATATATATTAGCGAGAGAATCGGAGAAATGAGTAATGCATGATTTGTGCTATTAATGCAAACGACAAGCATGCATAGTAATTACTTTATACCTAACACACTAATCACATGTATATGTGTGTGTGTTTGAAATTTGTTATACGTGAGATTTATTGTCCTATTATTCATGTGTATTCGAACACCTTCTCTATATCGCGAAATTAATAATTAATTAATCTGCTCATTATCTGATAATTACAATAATAATTCAACTTCACTCGCTCATAATCATTAGTTCGTAAAGAACGATTTACTTGCTCGTCGCGAAATAGAGTTAATGGAACGACATTAAAAAAGTACGCATAGAACAGCAGATATAAATGAAGCGAATCAATAATGTCTACGCGGCATGAAATTCCGATTTTATAAGCCTGTATAAATTATCCCTTCGCGTGTGTACCTCCGTAAACAAAATTTCGCGATGCTGTTACCTAGAAGTTGGCGACATCTCGCAAAGAAAGATGAAGGATGATCCTTCGAAAGAAAAACACGTCGCTTTGATACATACATTAATCGATTATTCGAAAACTTTATAAACGATATTCCGTATACAAGCGGAGTTTTCGTAAAGTACTTGTTTTGTATACAACGAGCCAACGTTATCATCCGTACGAGCATATACGTGCTTTATCAACCGGCATTTGCGACTACAACGCGTCGTTGTAGTTGAAACTCTTGCGTTATGATTATGAGACAACAAGGCACTGTGACTCAACTATGACACGAACAGATTCATACACACGAGCAAAGTATCTATTACTCTTTTCAGTGTAAACGTAAACATTTAAAATATAAAATTTATAATGTGTTTATATTTAGAGAGTAATGGATAGTTTACTCAGTCAATATTTTTATCAATATTCTCTCTGTTATAACGAACTCTAGTTTTTAATTGTGTTGAAATCGTAACAACGTAATAGATAAAATTCGTATAAGCAAATGGAGCGAATTTATTGCTTTATTTATTTTTGACAATATTTAATTATTTATGAAAATATTTGCATTTATATTATATATTATTTATACATAATATAAAATGATATACATATATATATAATGAATACATGTTTAAAATTAATTAAATGTTGAACGAGCAAAGTATCTTATTACCTTTTGAATGTAAATATATAAATATACTTTTTATATATTTTTCAGTTGTGTGTAACAAATTTTATTTTATATCTCACTTGAACTACGAACGATATATGATATATATGATATAAATATCGTTGGAATTAACAAAATATTGAATATGCGTCGTATAAATATATCTTGTGTAAACAAATTTTGTTCGATGTCGATTTTCAAGCTCGAATGGCTGCATCTCGATCCCTTGTGTTCCTCGTTTCGTCAACGTGTTCTATTTTCCTTCTGCTCTACGGGAGAGTGATCGCACCGAAATTCAGCGGGAGGACGCGCAGCGTATTCGCCGTGATTGACCGGAAAGCTTGTCGCGGCGCGCACATCCGACGGATTTGCTGAAATATTGCGTGTCTCGGCGATGTAAAACAAGCGGCGCGCGCGATGACGCACCGAAACGATATACGGGGGTCGATTTATCTTCTGTAAATCGTCGATTGCCGCGCGCGAACATGGAGGAGGACAATTAAATTCGTTCGACAGTTCTCGGATATGAATCTCGCGTTCGATGATGCGGCTCGATATAACGTCAGCGATAAATTTGTAAACGAGACTCCGGTAAACAAGAGATTACCGTAAGCACGCGCGAGGTTCTCTCGGATTTGTATCTCTCGGTTCTGATCGACTCTCGTGTGTATATTTCATTTGCGAGAATATGAAGATAAGCGATTTTACGCGATGGAAAAAACTTTTTTTCGCGAAAAACCTCGTGTGTGTACCTGGAAATTATTTCGAGCTAAAAATTCACGCATGCGTATGCAAATTGGAAAATATACAAACGCAAGTGATACAGACAAACTAGATCTCACAATTATTTTTTAATCGATCGCGTGAAAGCAAATGTGTGATTATCCATAAGCGCTCAGAGTGATGATGATTATGTTAATTTTACCATGAACCAATAAAGTGTCCACGTGTCGTGATAAAGTAATTGCAAAATATAAAATGACATATATTCGAAACTTGGAAACATATCGAAAGAGATGAAATGCGACGCCGTCAAAGCACGTCCGACGATGTTTTTCGACATAAAGAATCTTTATTGGTGTAATGGTATCTCATTTCACGATATTTGTTATTTATAAGCAATCAAGAGATGCAAATTGCTTTATGGAATATTAATAGGAATATTAGGAGATCGATCACGGGCGGCCGAGAAATAGACTTTACCCAACTTGTCCCGCTGCAATTCTCAGTCGTACGTAACGGACAAATAAAAGTCTACGTGATCGTTTTCAAAGTAAAAAAAACGAAAAAAAAAAAAAAAAAAACAAATTTCTTAACTTTCGCTTTTAATTAAGGTAGACATTCCCTCGTAATTAAATTAGTTAAAGCGGCACGAGAAAGAGAGAGAACGTAGATCCTTTATTACATCTCAACGAGGATGAATTAAACTTCGAAGCGAGCAATTTATTAACCGATGAAGAATCGAAAGGTCGAGAGGCGCGCAGGATTTCACTTTGACGTTCGCAAGAGAAAATGATATTGTCGTTAATGTTATGGATAAATTCAATTGATTGAATGTTAAACGTTACACATCGAAAAGAGAATCGGAATATCATAAAAAAAACGGACATCAAAAGATATATTATTAAATATTGGAGTTGGTCGTATTAAATATTGGGGTAAGTATTTACAAAGCAGCGTTCTTAATTGAGATGAAAAACCTGGAGTAATTGGTTATCGGAACTTTTTAAAATAATTTCTCAGTAAAGAGAAACAATAAAAGAAACACTACGTATGTAATCAATTTTTCTCTATAACAGCATGCGCTCTCTCATCTCGCTAAATTTTCAAAGTAAAAAATAATTTTTCGCGTGCATGCAATTACTTCTTAAAACCACAGAAAATACACAGTTGACAAACACACAAAGCCACGCGAGTGTGAAGACGATTATTGTCCATCAAAATGATCGGACGCAACTTTGTGAAATTTGTCACGCGGCTGTTCTTCAAGTAACAAAAAGTCTATCCTCGACACTGTCATAAGTCGTTGAGTTCGTTCTTGCGCGAAAGAAACGTCGTTGTCGTCGTCGTCGTCGTCGTCGTCGAGATCTTACGAAAAGAAAATATCGCGTTGCGATAAATTTGCATAAAAATTGTCATGGACGCGATTAATTGCCCGTTGCCGTTGCGACAAAATAGTCACGCGTATAAAATCCGAAAATCCAACGGACAGTTCGATGGTGTTGGCGTTGTCACTTTCTCCGGGAAAATCCGAGATTTCACGGCGCGCGATTCTTCAAACTTTGTCAGAGTAGTACAGAGAGCGGTTTTGAAATCCGGACGTGAAATCCTCGCGACCATCACACTCGCAAAGTTTAGCATTCGATGTAACGCGGTTTGAATACACGTTTCTGAAATCTCTCGCGAATATCAGGGAGAGAAAAAGAGACTTAAATAAAAATAAATAAAACTCGATACTTTTAAGATGCTAAACTATTTTACTCCTATCGGAAAAATATATACAAGAGCATAAAAACTGAAGAGATAAACTACCCAATAACAGACTCAGTGGAAAAACATCCTAAGCTGTTTAATGTGCGACAATTTATCGTTTCTTGCCGATATCAGAGGAAACTATCGGAAATAGAAAGGAAACAGAATCGCAATGCAACTTTTTTTTTATAGATCGCATCTGTTGACACGTGACCGGGCACAATCATCTTAATAACTCGAGAGAAAGAGGCTTTTACATACTTCTCATTTACTCGCCGTTTTATTTTATTCATTCTTTCCTCTCGTTTTCATTTTCAATTCGCGAGAGCTTTGTGAAAAAGGGGAAAGAGTAATCTGCCTCTTTATATATAAAAAACGTTCTTGTAGATTTAAAACAAAATCCTGAAAAGATGAACGTTTGTTTAATGAGAAAAAAGCGGAGAAACTCTGAGTTTCTCAAATGACATGAAAGAGCACGATTTTTTCTGCCACACATAAATTTCGAAAGATCGATTAACGATTGCAGATCAATTACTTTCCGCCATTTATCTTTTCTCGTCCGACACAATTCAGCGTCGAGCCGAAAAAAGTATCGTGCGAGAACGCGCAAGAACAGAAAATCGCACACGCATCTAACGTTTAAGCCGCATCAGACATAATTAAATTTCCGTATAATTCAATTAACTTATCTTTGCCTTAACTATATAGGTTTTTTCCTCGCGCAACAAAGTGTGCGCGCAATTATTTTTTTCTTCGTTACTCGAATTAAATTTTCACAAGCGTGCGCACAGGTCGCGCGTGAAACTGTTCCTCATCAGATTCCGGTGTTTTGATGCACGCGGCCTAGTAGCTAGATGCTGGCTAAATAATCGCATTTTCCCATGTCTCGTCAACTTTTCACGAGGCCGTCGCGACGATAAAAACAAAAAAAAAAAAACAAAAAAAAGCCCGAGCAGCGCAGGCTGTTCCTTTCGCGGTGGATAATAGGAAAGTTTAAATTAAAAAGACGTCCCGAACGGAGGAAGGATGCCTCCATCTTATTTCTCTCTTTTTCTTCAACCCTTTTTCCGAGTCGCCTTTTCTCGTCCCGTGGGCGGTGCGATAAAAGACGCCCCTTAAACTTGCGCGCGCGTAATCTTTCTTTATCGCGAGACTTCTGCGTCGTACATCACATCGGGGATGTTATTACAATGTCGCTCGTTAGTTACGACTGACGGATTTATATGCGTTTATTATCATGTTTTCTCTCGCTCGGGCCTATCATTTGTCAAGTTACGCAAAGTAAAACCAAGTCTTCTTTTATACAGAGATTGCTTCGCATTCGCATTATAGAGCGAGAGTCAAACCCTAATCAAACTTCAACTTACTTTAAATCAAGATTAATGTTTAAAAAAGTGAAAAAAACCAAGCAGATGAAAATTGAACTGTCGAAAAAGAGACAATAACGCTACGATAAAGTGTAAATTATCTGTGTCGTGTATTTTGCTCTTTTATCTTTCTTTTTTAATTTACTTTAAGTGTATTTCACTTTTCAAATTGGATCTTAATGTAAAGAGAAAAGTTTGACTTAAGAAAAAAAATTGGAAGCATCATTTTGCCGACGTTTATTGTGACTGGTGAATGGTTTGTCGTCAAAATCGAATCAAAGTCGGTCGATAGAATTTCAAGTAAATTAATTTCTTTCCTCTAACGCGCGAAATCGCAAGGTTTAATTTTAACCTTGTCGTATAATTCGATCGACAATACGTCTGAGCGGTAATTAGCATCGAACGTTAGGGCTCGGGACTAGAACAGAACCGATTGACGAAGATCAGCGCCGATATCGCGCCTCGCAGTTAGCCAATCACCGGCACTTATCTTTATTCATGTTTGCTTTGACCCTCGTTCTCGTCGACAGAGTCCTTGTTGACGGTGGTGGTTCGCGCGTGTGAAGTTGTCGTTTGGAGGATGCTCCAGAACCCAGTTCCATTTCCAATCGAGATAGGCAAGAGGCTCGCTTCTCTAATAATGGAATTTCAAATGTCAATAAAACGTTCGCTAGTGGATAGTGTTCCTTCGTCGAATTCAGAAGAGACTCAGAAGACCGACATTGGCGTACGATAAATGATAATAAATCGCACGTACGCAAAACATGTCACGTCAAAGCCGTCCGATACTTTCGAGGAATTAATTTTTGCAATTTTTGCATTGTATATATTTAAAAATACGTATGACAAAAATAATTAAATATTCAATGACAATGTTCGTTTCTACATAGAATATTACTTTTTTTTATACAAGTTGAAACTTTACTGGAAAAAAGATATTCGAAATTATTCGAAAAATCGTATGTAAAATTAGACATTGCAAATGTCAAAGTTACTTTACAACAAAATTAGTCACGCACACGTCACATTGACTGAATTCCGGCTAAAATATCTTTGAGTTCTGATAGACATTGAGATAATGGAAAACCAACACACACACAGAAACTAACGGCAGAATAAAAACGTCGGTACTAAACGAATGAACTAAACCGCCGGGAATCGAATAACAGCAAAGTACATGCGAGTGAAAATATGCGGCCTCTCGAATTGACAGAGAATGGCAGTTCTCTCGTGAACGTTTTTATCGACGTGAACGCATCAGAGCAACATATGCTTTATACGCGGTTTTAACTTTTTAATGTCTCTCATATCTCTCTCTCTTTCTGTGATTCGCCGCAAAAGGACGTCTGAAGGACATATGTATATCTTGCAACTTAGAGTTTACTCTTTCACATTTCCAAGTCATTTGAAGATATTTCGGTCGAGAAGATTTGTAATAAAATAAACTTCTGTGTTTAAAATAGATAAAAATTTTTTTCAAGAGACAATTTTTTCTATTTGCAAGAAATAAAAAGTCCACGACAACGAATTATATATATCCGATCGATCTTGCATATGAGCTTACAATCTCCTTCTTGAATTTTTCTTTGCGCGTGATGTGAAAGCTCAACGTTATCGACTGTTGTAGCGAACGTTTGTTCTGTTTTTAAATTAAACTTCGCCAATCGCGTTGTCACTTCTCTCTTTCTTGCAGCGAACCGGTCTTTCCAATTTTCATCAAAGTTTCAATCAGCTTTCATTATCGCGGCCGCAATGCGACTTTTTGCCAGTTCGCCATCGAGAACTTCCGACGTCACGTGCATCGTTTATTACCGCAAACATTACAGGAATCATATCGCGCTCTTGCAATTCGCAAAACTTCATCGCGCGAGTTTCCGCGTCGCTATTTTCGCGTGACGGAAGTGCGATTTTTGGCGGAAAAAAAACAAACTCTTTGCGAATACTTTCGTGAGTCTGATTTGTTCAAAATGGATAACGTGATTCACGTTAATTTCTTGTTAATTCGATTATATCAACGGTTGTAACGTGAACGAAGAGAAACGTGTCAATGAAATCGCGCACGCTAAGATTTCGACCGCCAAGATCGGCGAGTCTTTTGGTGTAGTACACGATGTAGGGCAAGAATTAGAAAACTTCTGGCGAATTCATGAAATTCAGATGTTATTCCGCAATGTTTTCTCTCTTTCTTGGTGCACGAAACGAAATTTCTCGTTGTTAAAGAATACAAAATCGTGGTGAATTGTAGTGGAAACTCGCAACAAGGTTTTTGAGCAAATAAGAGACGACTACATGCATTTTTCCTGTTAGACGTACAAATTCACACTCGACACAACGTTTGTTATTACAGTACAATTGTACAATAAAATTTGTGTAGTACATTATTGCAAAGAGAGTTGTTGTCGAAATTCACTTCTCCGAACGTTTGTTGAAGCAAACTATATTTTAGACACGGTTCTTAACAAAATGCGACATACAAACGAAATACGAAACAAAAAAAAGATTATTGATTAAAAATTTACTCGACATAAATTTTTATCTATTTTTTCTTATTTATATTCGCCGTTAGATAATGCGATTGCTCTTCGCAAAAATACGCTCGAGATTGTCACTATTTGTCCTGATTGAGCAGACGAAGAACGCGCGAAGTGAAGTGCAACGGCATTTCGCAACTTCGCGGCGAAAAAATTCACGGTTCTCTTCGACAGTCTCTTTCGAACGAAATTGAAAGATAAGTGCCGCAAAAGAGCGACGCAGCAGTGGCACGTCGTCACTCTATCGAGAGCCGCGAAAATTATCGCTCGTTCTTTCTTTCTCGGTGCGCGGAACTTTTCATCGGCGTCACGGAAAGTGACGAAACTTCGTAATAAAAGAGATAAAACGGTCGCAAAACCTCAACGACAACCAGCAAGATAAGAACGTGTCGCTCCATCGACTCTATGTCGATGTTCGTATCTTGGTAAATATAAATTTGCGCTGCAAAAGGAAACTAGAAACGCACGAATGACATTTTTATCAAGATGTGTTTCTGAATATTTATGATATTTTTTTATCACACAAGGCAAATGGCCGAGTTAACTTTAGCGCGTTGCGGCGGTTATGGCAATCATTCGCGTTAAGAAGTAAAATTCTGTCTTATCGCGGTATATATCGAACAATGTCTCGGGACATAAAAAGCTAACAAATTGAAAAACTGTATAAAGAGACTATAATGGACTTGCAGTTAAGTCGTGTTGAGGAAGTTTTCTTAGCGTCTTAGAATGTCTTCCTTCAAACATCGCTCAGCGAGAATCTCGAAGAAAGAGGTCACGAAATAAAATAACCAGAAAGGTATATAATGGCGAATAATAATTAACCTTGACCGCGTCTTTTTCAGAATTAAAATTTCACAATTAACACACTTTTTTTATGTATACGAGATTGAATTCAAGTTGCTTACGTTACAACAAGCGCAAATATTCCTGAAGATAGGTTTTGGGTTTAAACCGACGTCAGTGTCATTTTTATATGTTTTTGTGGACTTTCAGTTAACTTCATCAGGATTCAAGTGAGTCATTAGATTACTTATCATGATGAGTATCAGCTGCTCTTGAATCCTGATGAAGTAAACAAAAAAGTGAACGAAAAACCTAACGCGCTCCGAAACCCATCTTCAGGAATACTCTTCTTGCAAAAACCACACCGCAAGAGCATCAAATATCAACAGCATAAATATATTACATTATATAGATATCATTAGTTTCTTTTTTTAAATATCAGTAGCTTTTTTTTTTATCAGTTTTCTCTCCGATTCTTAAATAGTGTTACGACAAAAAAAATTTCTTCTTGCATTTCCTTCCTCGTGTCGACTACAACTTCCGTAACATCTTGTACATATTCAAAGAGTCGCATCGAAGGAAACTAATAGAAGGAAAAGCGCGCGAGAGAGAGAGCACATGTGGCAATTTGGCTGAGTGGCGGGATGCATCGCGAAATTGCTGTTCCGACGTCGGTGAAGAGTTAACAATAAAATATCCGCGTCCGTGTGTGCGTAAGGGAATGACGTGCGTCATCGCGGTTAAGAATAGAACGAAGGGGGTAAATTGGTCGCATTGGACATGAAGCCGCGCGTGAGCGTCGGAATCGTTGGATATCTCACGCGAATCCATCCGGAATGTCGACCACGCATAACTTCGGCTATACCAATACGAGAATGATAGTGCGCGCGCTTACTTTCGTATGAATATTTTCTCGTATGGCGCGGATGTGTGTGATATCTTGTGTGTGCAAGGCTGCTGCTGCTGCTGGAAGCGCGCATCGATTATCGGGTTTCAAATTATCCGTCGGTCCGTATTACAGGCTGACGTTGCGCGCGCGTCTCGGTCTTATTCAATAATGGCAGAGAATAAAATTTTCGAAGTCGAGTATATATATCCGTCGCGGAGAAATCAAGAAATCTCGGATTTGCGTTATCGGTTAATAACTCGCGTTGGCATGTGATAAAATGTGGAAAAGTGTCCTTCGTATCTCGCACGTTTATAAGAGCAGTAATTATTTTATGAGAAAAAAAAGAAAATAAGATTAAAAACTATGTGCAAACTGAATTTTACCAAACACTTAAAATATTAAATATATAAATATTCTTTTTCTCTTGTAAAACAGAAACAACATTAGAGTTTGTAGTGGAAACGCGAAAATGTTCATCAGGTTAAATACAACGAAAAGAGCTGTTTGTGCGAGCGAAGAGATTGGACGAAAATACACGACTAAAGAACTGCAGGGAGTGTATCTGTTCGACACACGTGACCAGCTTTGCTAACACTGCGCTCATTTTGTCTGCAACTCGATTTAAAGCGTGAGAGAAAAAGAAAAAAGATGTTTCAGCCAAACAGGGACCGCTTTGTATCGTCCCGGTGAGACTAAGCGGATGTGATGGAATGGCCGTGAAATCGGACGGAATTGGCTTTGGTTCGTTTCTTGTCGAGAGTGTTTCACATCCAACGTAAAAATTGAGCCACGGAAATTGTAAGCTTTCCAGAAACCGACGATCTTCCCGACGCGTGTCTACAAAATCTCGAATCTGCAACTAATGCGAATCTACAACTAAAGCGAAACGTATGTATTCGCGCGCTTAAAAGTGATGCGAATCGACGTATGGACATCCCGAGTCGAAATTTTTCTTTAACAAAGCGAATAAAAAAACCGCCTTACAACAAGATAATATAAAACATGCCTAATTAAAATAGGCAGAACTGCTAAAATTTCTTCATATAACAGAGTGTAGAGAAAAAGTTTTAAATTTTGTAATTTTTTTTGTGTATTCTTTTATTGTGAGAATTTTTAATTTTCAATTCCCGTTTTCTGCTTGCTGTAGACACAAAAGAGAGTAAGTTTTTATACAAAGGTATATACTGTAAATTAAAATCTAAAAGATCTGGAAATTTTTTTACTGAAAAGAACAGAAAAATTTTGACTCGCGGGAGATCGCAGGTTACAGGTCGAATTTTCATTGTAATACGGTTGAAAAGTGCTCGAAAATGTGGAAAAAAATCATTATTGTTAAAACTCACACGTTTTTCATCACTGAACGTGTATTTTGAAAATTAAGTTTTACGCAAGAAAAATCTATGTGAGATCAGGCAAATAATTCAGGACTTATAATTTAATAAAGAAAGTCGCTGAGAGCTCGTCGAGCCTAATGCGACGTGCAAATAAGTTCTTCGAATGTGTTGAGGAACAGTTCGCAGGAGTCGTGAAGATGAATAAATAAGCGTAGTCGCGAAAATTATATCTCGGGGAGTTGGTTCGAAATTAAATTTATTGTGACGCGGTCGCTTCTTGCGTTTGGCGAGATTTACTCTCTCTCTCTCTCTCTCTCTCTCTCTCTCTTTCTCTCTTTCGCGAGAGGAAAGGATGCGAGGGGTGTCACGGAAGATAAATGGGATTACTTTCCGCCGAAGTACGTCTTATGATTATTTCATTGTCGCGCGCTTTGTACGCGCTCGGCGTAAGCGCTATTGTGCTGTAAAATTGAATTCCATCCGTTCCGACCGATCGGATTCTCTCTGCGGCGTAATGCAGCCTTCGCACGAAACCGGCAGTTTTTTCCTCTCGATCTGACGGATCTCATTTGCCATTTGTTGCAAAATGTTTTCTGATTTGCTAATTTAATTTTGCAGAAAATCGCGCAAAATCTCCGTGGCAGCTTCCAAAGATACAACAGTATATAAAATAAACTTATTTCAACAAGCTACTTGTAATTTAATTACATTGCAAAATCAATTTTTTAATTGTTTTTATTGCGAGTATATTTTTCAATTTATACTTTTAATTGGTCTCTCTCTCTTTCTTCCTCCCTTTTTCATCGAGATAAAAGATGTTTTTCGTAAATAAACAACTTTCAAGATCAAGATACGACAGACATAAATTGTCGATATCGCAATAAAGAGAAGAGCCTTCAGCTGCAAAATCAGTGCAAGAAGAAAATATCCTGTCCGATACATATCCGTTTGCTTAAAACCTTCTTTTATGTCCTTTTCTTTTGTCTTCGGTCTTTTCCGTTATTGCCCCGTGAATCGAGGATGAGACATCTCCGACTTGAGGCCCGCCTTAGATGTTTCCAGCTCTTCCCTGATAAGACCCGCGTTTATTTGTTCTCTGCGTCGTTTCGGACTTTTATGAAGTTCAAACATGACCGAAAATCGATTCGCACACGCTTTATATAAATCTTCTTCGATGTTTTTGTCTCTTTTGTTTCTTTTTTTTTTACGCACGAAAACGCGTATTTTTTTATATTTTGCCAATTTATACAGCTCTCGTAAAAATAAGACAAAGTAAGATTCACAGTTCCGCTTGAAAGCGGGAAAGGATGGAAAGTAAATCCCCGTTATGTATTATGTATCGAAGGTCATTTTTTACAATTTCCTTTTTGCAAAGGGCATTCTTCTCTCTGTAAAAAAATATTAAAAAAAAAATAACAAGACTGAATATAAATACAATCTGTAAAAGGATACCTGCGGAAATATGTGATTCTATTCACTTGTCTTGTTAGTTCTTTGCAGCGACAATTCATCAGATTCGAGTATAATTGGATAGTGTGGAATGATGTTTAAAACGGAAACTGAGCGGCGATTCAGATTAACGAGTTGTAATTCGCGACCATTTTACGTAATGAATGATCAACTGTACAAGTATCGCGTAACTGGCAATTGAACGCGACACTTCGCTTTTTACGATGATAAAACTTGTGGAGTGCATCGCGTATGTGTACACATATGTATGTATATTTTATATAAATGTAATTCAGATTGTTACCGTTATTGTGAAAATGCATAATGACGAACACAAAAGGGCCGCATTAACGGCCATCGAAGGGATATATTCGAGTAATTATCGCGCGCATATTACAGGATTACGTAAACGTGCTTCGGATTTTCCCAGTCGCCTATATGCAAAATATTCTCACGCGATATATATTCACGCAAAACTCCGAGTGAATAACCATCGTCTTGCGATATCATTATTTAAGTTTTGTCATTCAGATAATAGGATATTATTTTTGCTGTGTGTATGTGTGTGTGTGTGTGTGTGTTAACGCCGTAAACTTTCCGAGAGATATCCTCATTAAAGGAGTCGGGATCACATCCTAACGGCGTTATTGCCCAGGCCACGAGAGTTTAGTCCTTCCAACCTCGCGCGTACTTAATTAGCACGCTTCATAAGACGAAACGTGTATCCCTTATCTCGACGACTTAGTCGGCACGCGCGTGATTTCTCCGGCTCTGTGAAATACCCGCGGAACATTAAAAGATAATCCCGATATCACGAGTAGTGTCAAATGATATAATCTTCGTTAGTTTCCAACTAACGTAATTAATTCTCCTTTTAAGTAGTATAACATCGCGCTTTTCCGACAAAAGATCTTTTTTAATTTAAAAAAAAATGGATCTTTTGTAATTTCTTAAAAAATGTTCCCGATTGATTAAATCTCTATCTTTTATTTTACGAGATAGTTTTTTCATAAATATTGTTTCGAGATGAGTAAATATATATATTATATTTTTTCCTCTTGTAATTGTTACTTGATAAGCTTGAAAGCTTTCTTTACGAGACATTGAGATGTATCAAAGACGCGGTAACAACGTAACTCGGGCAAAGAGAATAATTTTGAAGTTTTAGAACAGATGAAGCTTCTCATAAATCGGCTAATGGCAAAGTGTAGGTACCTACATTTCGCAGAAAACGCGATGTAGCACGAGAGAGAGAGAGAGACTGATTTGACCGCCCAAGATTGTCGTATTTTTGTCGGGAATCTCTGTGACATCCTCTAGAGCTGGAGTTTCCGCAATTTGCAGGATTACACACTTTGTTTCGGAACAAACCGAAACACACGGAAACGGGAACAACAAGAGAGAAAAAGAGAGAGATAACGCGTACATGTACAATGTTACGGACGTAACCGGTACGAGTCGAAGCTACGAATAATCGAGAACAAAATCGCCGCAATCGTTCTGACGCGACCGTGAATTTCGGTCCTTCAATTCCGTCCGACAATTTTATTCGGCCGCGAAATGAAACTCAAGGGCGTTAAGCTGCATCGACGATACGAAAGTGATTTTAGTGAGCAGCGCGTTCACACAAAGAGCAACAATTTCGCGATATCACGTTTATGCATGTCAAATTTCACTTTTTTTCGCTTTAATATCTTGCCAAAAGTTACAATAAAGCTAGAAGCCATAAGGAATTTTACTGCCCCTTGTCCGTTACGAGCCTCTCTCGGGGCCTCTTTCTTTCTGTGGGGCCTCTCATCCTGTCTGGATACAGAATAAGATTGACTCTGATCCCTCGGAGTATATAGCGGAGAGATCGCCATTCGAAGCAACTTTTTAACAAATTTTTTTTTCCACGCGACGTTCCTCGTTCACTAAGAAAGTTGTAATAAGTTTTTGCTTTTATGTAATCTTGATAGAAAGAACATATGTATAATAAAGATAATAATAAGATTTAAAGATGTAAGACAATTGCGACAAAGATGTAAAAAACTTCAAGTACAATAACCTTACTGGAATCGGCAATTAGAAACAAAAAAAAGATCGATATATATCGATATGCGATATATATACATATCGATATGCAATATTATGATGTTTGCATAAACAAATCTTATTCCTGCTCAAAACGCTACTTAGTATAGTAGTACTACGTACTATTACAACAAAAATATTTTGTATTGACGCGATCTACGTAAAATTTTTAATATTCCATAAAAAATTTATTTATTTTGTTAAAGATTTAACAAATAGATATATATAACAAATAGATTATTGTTATTTTAATTAAAATTTACTGTCGGTAAATTATTTCTCAGAAAAATATTCAAACTGTTATGTATTTTATGAAATAAACACATTCGCGGAGAGAAGGGCAAATAGAAAATGAGAAGGATGAAAGTCCGAATAAACACGCTTCGATTTATCGATTTGCTCTCTTCAGAAGATTCTAAATATAAAAATAGAAATAATCAAAAAATTTACAGCCGCTCTCTTAAACAAACCGAGTTTTCTCTCTACCATCCAAGCTGGCAAGCGTAAAAATGCGGACACGCGGGGGACGCATGCGATTTACGGAACAACGCAGCCGGCGGACTGATGGACTTTGTGCATGCACGTTTGTAAATTGAAAAGCCCCGGCTGCTGCCCGCCGTAAATCGCTGGTCTTTCTTTCTCGTGTAAAATGTGCTGTGATCTTCGCGCGCGATTATCAGCGCGAAAAGATTGTTGACCCTTAAAAGCGTAGTGGGTGGTTTTATTCCGTCGTCTCTTGTTTTAAACCGGATTACGGAAGGCTTCCCTCAACGTGCATAATGCGAACGAAGAAAACGCGCGTAATATGCAAATGCCTCCGCAAATGCGGCATGATTGTGCGCATTTCTTTGCGAGAGAAGAGTTTTTATTATCTTCTTGTCATCTTCTCTCATTTTCGTCCGGGGCACGACACGTGACATTGCTCAAAAGAGAAATTGTGAATCTTGTTAAATTTTTAAAAGTTAAAAAGAACAATATTTCTATACAAACAAACAAAACTTTTAAATAACTTGCATGTCTGTGCCCGCAATGTTTATCAAACTACACAAGATTATAGATTTCAGTCTGGATTTAACAAAGTCTTCGTTAAATATAGACGCGCGTGAGTTTTTGGAGAACTCGTGTCAGACAGAACAGTTGGGAATTGCCTTGTAAATTCGTCCAGTATTTGCGTAATGCACCGATCTCGAGGCCTACGAAGCACAGCACAGTGCATTCGAGTGTTGTTTTGAGTCAACTTTCAAGTGATTCTCGTCTTTCTACCAAATCTATTTCGCGTCCCAGTTTTCTTATATCGATCGCGCGATTTCGAGAAAGAGAGCACAGTCGAAAACTCGCGATACTCCGCATCTGAGTTTTTTCATTGTTAGCGAACGTTATTTTATCAATAATCGAAGCACGCGCTTTAAAATTCGCGAAATTCGAAGTTTTCGTACATCGCGAAATGATATGTTTGACGTATTGTTTTCGACGATTAAATGTTGCTGTACACGTTACACAAGAAAAGAAATGATAAACTTCGTACAGTGGTGGGCAAACCATGAAATTGCGACACGCAATTCTTTAGCGGTCGCATCTACTGCTGGAGAATTGCGTTCCTTTGTCACTGTCATGGACACTATCCTACTGTCGCGTCGCATCGTCGCGGCTGATGCAAAAGGCGGGAACTTTTTACAGTGGAACGTTAACGTTCCCGTTTCCTCTCTGTGGGATAAAAAAAAGACAAAAGCTAGAAATTTTTTTCTTGCTAAAATTTTCTACATTTCTTGCACACAAGTACCGGACTTGAACACATTTTCTTCTCGTTTATCAGCATAATAACCGCGTTTGATAAATTATACTTTTTTTCAGTGTAACCGTCGTCTCTTTCTTATATTCCTTCACATTGTTGTAATAGAACCTCAGCGTAAAAAAAAAAAAAAACGAGAAAGAGAGAAATGGGAGTTTAATCCTTTTGTCGGCGGCACGATTGTACCTCCTCGTGCAAACACAGACTGGCGGCCATTTATGCGGGATCTCATCGACTATATTGACTTAGATTTAAAGTGCTCGGAATAATTCCTGTTTAAGCGCACGAAAGGCTGTGCGAGCGCGAGCAGAAGATAAAGGGCAATTGTGAACGAACGAACGTTATGGATAGCGGGAATCGCGAAATCGTAAAAACGGGGAAAAAATTTCAATTCGGAACTGCGGAAGAGCCACGAGATGGAGATTTCATATATCGAGCGGCAAGACACGAGAGCGAAAAAAAAAAAGAATACGACTCGACTGCGGAGAAATGGTGGACAGGAGAATTAACAAAATTTCGTCTCCCAGCGTATTCCTGTTTCTTCCCTGCTTACCGGAAAATACCATAAATCCCGTTTGGACCGCGCGCACCAAATTGGATCTGCTAAAGAAACTGCGATATGCCACGTGTTTGTGAGTCTCGAGAGAAACGCGCGAAAGATGATAGCGCGTTACCAGTGTGCAAAATTACCGCGCAGTCGCGCGTAAGAAACCAGGTATTTTGCATAACTGAGATTCAATGAAGATTCGGATGACGCTCGGAGCGTCCTAAATTGGAACATCTCGAAAAGTTGCACCGACTGACGAATAAACAATCTAAAATATATATACTATATTGGAAAAAGAAATCTCATCCTGATACTTTCTTCAGTGTTTGGAAAATTTTCGTTCTTCTCTTTCGTTCGAAGCGAAATTTGCGATAAATTTATTCATGAAGACGAATTTATTCCTTAATGTTAGATCCAAAAGCGAAAAAGGAGAAATCGAGATATTCGGAATTTCTACATTGTTTAAACTTTCTCGGCATTTCCAGGTTTTCTCAATTTGTTTTAGGATAGTTATGAACATTTGAATATATGTAAAGAAACGACAAAGATACCGGCTAGATTTATATAATTCTATTAAAATGTTATAAACAATGTGCTTTTCCGCTAACTTTTAAAGCAAAGATAATATTTTTGTATCATCAATCTTCGATCTCTTTTTCTCTCTCTTTCTCTCTTTCTCATAAAACATAAACCGCAACAGTTACCTACAGAAGTGCAATGCATTTAACAAAAAAAAAAGTTAATATATCACACTGTAAATATTATAACGCCGGCCGAGGTTCTCGATCGTTAATTCGCAATTTCACTGAGCGTCAAATAACGAGGAAGGTGAGCGATTGAGGCCGCGCTGAAATTCGCCTTTTAAACGAGCTTAATTAATAAACTTCGTTCCGTCGGAGCCATCGGTCGGCCAACTTCCTTAATTAGGGCTACGCTGTGTTCAGCGCCAGCACAAAGATATCAAACAGATCGCCGGTTGGCGATTCTTCAAATTGTTTTTCTTCTTCTTTATTATATCGGTGATTTGACGAATTGTACAAGAGAAGCCGATCACAATTAATATAAATAGCAGTCTTATTGAAGTTGCTATATAAAGAACCGTTATCTGTAGTTTTGATTGCAATCTTTGTCGAAGATTGACAAGAGAGACAGAGAGACAGAATAAATTTCAATGCGCACACAAACTTGACCGCGCGCGCTAATTGATAAAACGTACCGCGCTAATTACAACTTCGCCAAGAGAAACGTCGCCTTTACAAGTCCCGACGTCATGTAACTTCGTCTCGTATTTTATTTGCACAGTGCTAATTGGTAACCGGTAACCGAACGAGAAAGCCTGGTTTTCCTCTCTTGCTCATTATCGAATCACGAGAGCTTCCAGAAAATGGAATGCAAAAAGCATTGCTTGCAAGTCCACTATTGCACACGCGTTGCAATACCGGGACTGTAAACGTTCTCAGAAAGTTGTTAACCTCGTGTCTTCGGTTTCGCGATTCCGTTTCAAATACTTCGCATGAAACGAATACTTGTTTCCTCTGTGGATTGCCGAGAATGACAAAAAAAAAAGACCGAAAACCTAACGATATATTTCTAATAAAACAAAATCACTACAAATAATTTATCATTTCAAATAAAAAATAGTAAAAAAATAATATTTGGCTATAAAATAACATTCAAGCTTTTTCTTTTTTTTTTAGCATGCAATTAGATACTTTTCTGCTCCGATGAAACTTTGCTCTTTAATAGTCGATCACTCTTCGATGGATTCACGACGGTTATAGACGTATCGAATTTATGTTGATTAATTACATCATACACGCGGACATGTTAAAGCTAAAACTCATTACACACGGTATATACGCACGACGATCGATGTCACATTTGCAACGTCAAACAGTTTTGACAATAAGTGTCGTATCTTAATAAACTTCGCTCGTCACAATCTCGCAGGTAAAATTTATATAAAAACGCAAGTAAATAATATAAAAAGATTGAATTAATTATACTCTTATACAAACAATGTAATAAACTTAAATAAACTCTCTTTTATAAAATATTCTGAAAAAAGATTAAAAAAAAAAGTTGAAAATTAATTAATTTTATTAAATAGTATTTAAATAATTTTTAACTTTAACCAGATGTGTAAAATGTGTTAGCCGAAAAGCAAAATTCTCATATTTAATATTGCGACCACTCTCTTAAACGCGCGCGAAATTTTATACATTAAATCAACGTTATACAATGCGACAACGAGACATACAAATACGTGCGATTGTATCATAATTCAAAGTAATTTTTAGAAGATATTTTGTAGTTTGATCACAACCTACCGATGAATGAAATTGGGAAGTGAAACGTACGCGCTTACCCCGACGCGCTAAATTAAACACGATAGAAGATAAAACCTTCTATATATGCGCGTTGCGCGATAGCATCCATCGATCGTGTTTACAATGTTACCGGTACGTGCGGCCATTAATACCTTAATGCAGCCACGGGTACAATCGCGCGAAAGTTTATCCGGTTTATCGGGAACGCTCACTAACGTCGATTAATTGCACATGAACGTACGAGCGATTAATCACAGTTTCGTTACGCACGCCAATCACCCCCAGCTTCGTCTAATCTACTTATTGGAGAGCGGGAGGGAGAGAGAGAGAGAGAGAGAGAGAGAGAGAGAGAGAGAGAGAGAGAGAGAAAGAACCCCATGATTTAGTCCGCGTCGAAAATTCACCGAAAATTGTGCTTCACACGAAAACCATTCCAGATTCAATTCCGGAAGGCACCGCGCCGCGAATAATCGGATAATTAGCGAAAAATCTGCGGGAAAATTCCGGAATACCGTCGACACTTAATGACACGATAAACCGACATGATCTCGGGTCGCGATATCGCGGCATAATGCGATTTGCCCTCTCTTCTCCCATCGGTGTCAATACATTTTCGCTGACGTGTTCGCGAAATTAATTACATTGAGGGAAAATGTTCATTTTAATTAAACTGTTGTGCAGCCCGCAAGCGTGCGTTTAATCGCGCGTAATTTCGGGACCAGACGGTGCGAAACGAAAATTCGGTGCTTGTCATCCGTAACGAGCGAACAAGCGGCGACTTTCGGGCGAAAACACGATGATTGCGACGCGTTTTGACTGTACTTTGAGGTATAACTTTAAGCGGGTACCGCGTGGATTTGTCGCGGGATGGACAGAGAATATCTCTTTTTAATTAAAGTCATCGCCAACGGCGATTACTCGTGCGCGGCTTAACTGATTAACGTTGGAAAACGACGACGACTCTATAAGCCGGAGTACTCCCGTTGTAGTAATCTGATGACGCGCGTTTCTGGAGCGGTCGTTTCCGCCCACAGATCAAAGCGAAGTCACTTCTCTCGCTGGATCGCAGAGGAAAATCGCGGAAGTGCGAACCGAGCCGAGAAGGTTATATTTTAAAGCAATTATAGTCCGACGGGAGCTGCAGCTTTGATGAGGGGACCATTGGAAAACGATCCGAATCGTTAAAGAGATGGTTCTGGATATATCGGGGCGAAATTTCTCGGGAATCGGTGAAATTTCACGGATTCTCCGCGCACGGCTCTTCACGTTCAAAAAAATACGACGTTTGATTTGATACCGTTGGTGAAATATTCAGGCTGTGTTTAAAAGTTGCGAGCGCGATTGCAAACGTGAGGCTTTTCCCGCGAGCACGGCTGTAAAAATTAAATTGTTTTTAATTTGCAGCACGCAGCAAATGGCCCGAGCGAGTTGCCGCTTGATGCAGCAATTAAAAATTTTTCGTACTCGAATACGGCACGAGAATGGGATTATTGGGTGCTTTTATATTGGACTTTCGTTTACGCATTTTACACGCAATCGTGTTTCACCGCGCGGTAAAACACCGCCGGGGCTTTTGTGTTGTCGGAAAAAAATACATTTCCAAACAAAAACAAACGGTTTTTCTCTGGCGAGACAAAAATTGCGCAAGCGATGCGTCGATTATGAAACACGATCTCTATAGCGTGAAAAGTGAATCGTTTCGCGATAATTATATAACAAAATTTATTTCGTTCACTGTGTTACGAAACAATACTGTGTTGGAATACGCAAAATCGCGCACGGACGAAAGCAACAAGACACAGGGTGTCAAACTTGATTCAAGGCTGCGGTATTATCAATGATACGACCGATCGAATGAGAGGTCTCGTCGGTGAAATAAGCTCCTGACGAAATGACGTCGTGACACGTTTACGAGCCGATAGAATCTTGAACAAATATCTCGGCCGACGACTTTTTTGCCGATTGAAGAGACATAACATTCTTATTACATCCGCGTAATCGAAACACTCGCCGCGAGAAAATGTGAATGAGTGATATACGGAAGATTGGCGCATCTTCGATTACAGAATTCTGTGAATTTTCAAGTTTTTTTTAGACGAGGTGATGTGTATTTTTAAAACGAGATTTCAATCACATATTGATGACAGGTTTTGTTTTTTTACCAAAAAATACGTTTTTACGTTTTAAAACGTGACGTTTCAATCGCACACGTTGAAGCATATAAATTGTAGCCTCAGATAAAACAAAAATTATGAAATATCTGACATTTCGACAACAATCCTGATTGAAATAAAACATTTTCTAAAGGCGATCACATGCAAAAACGCATGATAAATTCGAGAGAAATTACTTTTCGAGTCGCGTGTGTGTTAACAATCTGCGATAAAGTTCGGTCAATATTTGAATTTCGTCGTACGCGTTTGGGGAAGATCGTGAAATGAGAGCAAAAAAATCCGTGAAACTTTTTCCAGGGCGTGAAAGCGGGCCGTGAAATTGGAAATTCATTATGACGCTTTCGATTTTAATAAAGCTGGGAGCGCGAGCAAACGGTATCACGAAGTTAAGTCGCGCTCTTGAACAATATTAACTTCCTCCTTCGAAAGTAATATCGTACATCATCGGTGCGTAATGAAGCGCGAAGTTGGCGCGTTTAAACGCACCTTTCACTTTTCGCAAAATTGCGAAAATTCGCAATTTGGTTTATTTAGGTTAGGTTTTTGGTTTATTTAATCGCGTTTAATGTTGCATCGCGCGTTCAACTTCACAAAAGAGGGAGAAAATTCGCGACTGAGAAAACTAAGGCACGACGCAGGCGTTTGACGGTTTTCGGGGAATGTAGAAAAAAAAACAACCTTGCGGGGATTTTAATTATCGGAAAATTAATGAAGGCGGCCGACGATAATCCATAAACGAGAAATATATTAAGGAGGCGGTTGGAAAAGTTTTAAAGGACTTGAGAGAAGAACGACAACGTCGCGTTTATACTACGTCCACGTAATTTTGTAGTTTACCAATCGCTGTAAGAGCGTATAAGAACCGCGATTAGCGAACGTTGTTACAGAGGTTCGTGTAAATCGATAAGACTTGTTTTTTCACTTCTTCCCCTTCGTCCCCGAAACTAGGTCGATTCATTATACTCGCGATGAATTATTGTTTATAATGCACATTAACACGTTGAATCAATTTTCATAATGAACGATAGTCGGAAAAAGATAGACGACACAACGCTAGCGCTGCTTAACATTATGTTTGTTTGGTCAATTACTCTTAATGTTTCCGAAGTGGTCGAGTTATCGCAATCAACGGAAGTACATCAGTGTATAAGAAGAAATGTGAAAGTTAGGAAATGTGAAAGTTGCAAATGAAATTAACGTGTGGCGCTTTTACACCACAATATATTACATGCCAATATATTTATTATGTTTATTATATTTAGCATGATAATATATTTATTATTATTTATTTATTATTATTTATTACATTTGTTTATTATATTTATGTAGCACGATATATATTGATTATTAGAAATAATTAATTCTGCGTACGCACAGTATTAGTTGCATTACTAATTTATCTTTTCTATTAAGAAAGATGCTTAAATAATTAAAGCTAATTGAATTCACGCACGTGAGTATATGTATTTAATAAAAAGGAGGTTAGTCACATTAGCGGTAATTCACGTGAAATTAAACTTGCATTATCAAGAAGCTATCCTAATGACAATGATGCGGTTGCTGAGATGGAGTTAACGTTTACTCTGGAATTAGACTTCGTCTCCTCTCCAGCTCTTCGAGCCGTAACATAGGAGAACCTTCATTAGGATCAACGGAATCGAACGCGGAAATGGAACATCCAGCTGTCCCAGATACGCAGCAGAAATGTCGACAACAATGATAGAAAGCATGTAGAAAGCTATGCCTGGATCTCTCGCGATCTTATCCGCGTCCTCGGATCGTCCAATTCACGTCACGAGCGTTAATTATTTTTCCGCGGTCGTGACAAATGCGAATAAAAAAGAAAATTCATGACGTACTGATAAATTCTTATAATTACCTAATAATTAACAACTCGTGAGATTAAAGTAACTATAGTTCGCTCTGAGAAAAAGATAAACGTTTATTGAAAAAGGTAAATGGAATTTGTGGAAATACAAAGTTATTAAATAAATGAAAATCGTCAACGTTATTTGAAGTTCTGCTCGTTTTGTAACTACACAAGAGAAGTTCCGAAATAATTCTCGCGTTTGAGGTTTCTAAAGCGCCTGGAATCGCTGTGCATTTACATCGCAGAAATATAACATACCCCCAAATGTACTTAAAAACCGGAAAGATCAAAGTAAATTTCAAAAAATAGGGCGCGTTCTTCGATGCTTCAGCAAAAACTGCTCGGGAAGATCATTTAATTTGTTAGACGAGGCAAGTACATTACTTCTTGAGCATTACTCCGCCTCGCGAAAAGTTCTTCGATCATTAAGTAAGCACAAAAGCCGAGGGAAGCGTAATCGCGCGAAGCTGCGACTTCGATTTCCAAGGGATGGAAAGATCTCGTCTTGTACGGGGAAAGACAAAAGTATCCAGAGGGAAAAACAAATCGCGATGTGGCGAACCGCTCGGGCTGTGGCTTAACGACCACGATTACGTATAATGTATGACCTCGCGATGCGATTACGCATCGATATTGTATTCACCACGATTACGAATAATGTATGACCTCGCGATGTTTCCAGGAATATATGTTATGAGAAAATATTTATTTCATAACACACTGTTCCGATATATAAAAATCAATTTCATCAAAAATCATGTATTTATCCTCTTTAAACTTTCGAGCCTTAAACCGCCATTTATGCGAGTCTCAATGACAAATATGAATAGATTGTCTCATTAAAAAGTGCTATAGAATAAGTCAATGCAAAACACACGCAATTCATTAAAATCACCGCGCGATTTTGAATAAAAATCTTTCAAAATTAGCACAAAAGTAAATTGTACAGCCAAGCACATCTCACGTGGCAGTCAGAGTTTTAAATTTTATCTTTTGAAAAAGGACAAGATTTTTAGAAATTCATTCAATTGCATTTACAGATTGTTCGCGTAGAATTTACAACAACCAAGACGTTACAACAAGGTTTTTTTTCTCGGTCATACATACCGAGTTTCAATAGAAACAAGCTAGCTAGCAAGAAACCAGCTACATTAATTGCTTTAATGAGGCTCTGTTATATCAGAGCGCGTATCCGCTTATTTCTCCGCGTACCATTGAATATTCCCGCTTGAATTGGACGAAAGCTAATTCCGGTGCCAGATGTGTTCGGGGAAACGCGATTAAAGACAGCGGGGTCTATCCTGCGCGCAAACGAGTTTTGTGTCCAATGGGATCGTAGATGCAAGGCATGTATATACGTTATATAGAAGCAAGAAAGAAAGAGAGAGAGAGAGAGAGAGAAAGAATCGATCTGAAACAAAGCTCTATTCGAAGCTCGATGAAGATGCGAGCGCGCAAGGGTTCATCTTTCAGTGCGATAAAAGCTCCTTGATCTCGCGATGCGTCGCCATGTCGCGTTTTGATTTTCATCGTCATCGGAGAACTGATTAACGGCCGTTTTACATCGAAAGCCGATAATGAATTGCAGTTAACAATGTTACCGGAAACCGGAATTACCAAGCTAGAGAGTGAGGAGAAAAGAAGTTTTTCGACGGATAATAATAATAATAATAAAATTTTACGATAAAAAATCAAAGAAAAAACACACATTTCACGATAAAGAATGAAAGAATAAAAAACTACACACTTTCTTTGTGTAGGAACGTTGCGTTGTTTCGCGGTAACGTGAATCGAGATCGGTACTTTGATGCGCACAAAAGAAGCGCCTTTGTTTCTCTACTCTTTGTAATTATGAAGTCGCTGGTGATTTTTAACCCCGTCAGAAAATGGGATATAATTTCGACTATAAGTTCGTACTCAACGAGGTAACAAGCGCTTCCTCTTTCTCTCTCTCTCTCTCTCTTTCTCTGGATGTGACAGCACTCGCAGCAACTCGGCCAGTTGGAAATGATGACGCTAATGCACCATCGCGAGAGCCGCGCAATTGCGGATTAAAGCACGCAGTGCAGTGTCATTCCGTCGAAACTATATATTCGCGGTAAAATTTATGCAGCGCGCGCGTTACACAAAGAAACGTATGACGTGTTACAATGATAACGTGGGTTCCTCTAACGCGTTAAAAGACTCCGTGAACAAAAGCTGCGCGCCAAAAATAAACTGATAAAGATTAAATGTCGTATTCGTATAGCGGCAAATATATGCGACTACTCTTTCTCCAAATTTAACTCTCGGCCTCGAGAAAAAAGATACGTCATCGTAAATTCAAAAGAAAGTTTTGCAATTATTTTACTGAAATACTAAAGTTGTATAAAGTTTCATTATAATTAAATACAAATCACGATGTAAATAAACTCGCGCGCTCCCCGCAAAACTTGTTCGTATTGACTGTAACTTTTGTGCAGAAAAAATTAATAAGTTTGTCTGTAATAAAGAAAACTAACAATTTGCCGTGAAATATTTATATAAAAATAAAAAGATTTAAAAAACAATACAATTATATAACTAATAATTTATAAATAAAATGCGACGTAAAAACATCTCTTGTAGTTTTTTGCGTGCTTCACGTAAAAACTTCTTGTGAATTTCTTGCTCTTTATATTTCGGTCTTGTCTTCTTTATGCCGCGTAAAAAAGCGAAGAAATATAAAGAGTAATAATCGTAAGTGTCGCTATTTAAGCAATCATAGTGAAGACTAGATAGTAAAATGGCGATATATATATATATAAAATTACGGTAGTAAGATGAGGGAAGTAGTGTCCGCAGTTGACAATGCTTCTGCGTCGGACGCCGTACAAAGGATAACGAGCGGAAACTTTCCGCTAAATTGCGATTGACGGAGTTCAGCAAATGGTTGACGGTTTCGAACTAACAATAGCCCCAAACAATTCAATATCTCCGACAGTACGTCAATTTCGCGGTCGATTGCCCCGGTTCAGCTTAAACATATATATATATATATACACACACACACATATATATATATACACACACACACACACACACATATACACATCCATATATCGCGCTAATACGAAAATTAAATCGCAATTTATAATAAATTACGCGATTACATTACAATATTGATAAAGCAAATTATTGCTGGATATCGCGCATCAATTCTGTGACAATGTGTCAAGCTTTTGATTCAAACTGTTCACGATGATTGATATGCCACATGTAATTAATTAGTCAATCCACGCAGGCAATGCCAGGAATATCAATGGAATATTTCAGTGAAATGATAATTTTGCCTTTCTTTTTTGTAGAGCGTGGAATTATAAAACAAAATAATTTAAATAATTTAATCATACAAAATATGCAGAAATTAATATCCGCGCGGAGAGAGCAGCGCGCAGCATTAAAACGGAAACGTTTGATTCGCTGCGGACGCGCACAATAAACGATTAAAATGATATTCTGCGGCGAGAGATAAGTCGATGAAGATATGTAGGTACGTGTATCACCCATGCGAGTAAGTTTAACGGCGTGCATGTTGCGCGCGGGCCATCCTAAGTATCTACATATTGAACAGCTCGTTGACCTGGGAGGCATCGGCGTTACATAAAGGCTAAAACCGGGAGACCTTTCGTGGCACTTCGATTGGCACAGTTTGCGGTTAATGACAAAAGTGGGCTACGAAAGGCCACCGCGAAACTTCGTAGGATGCCATCCATATTCATCTTATTTTACATTTACTGTCGACGCCGATGGTGTCGCGGACTTTGTCGACGCGGGCGTAATCGCTCTCTGATAATCTCGAATTTGGGTGGAAAATGTAACCCACTACAAAAGTGCGGAAAATATACGAAAGAGCTTTGCTTCCGAAATGTTTATGCGCGAAACGCTTAAGTCGTTCGAGCATTGTATAATAAAATATATATACAATACTTATAAATTTATCCTGTGCGTAACACAGTTTGCATTTAAATGCAAATACGCGTAAAACACACGTTTATCAAATTTATATTATTTTATTAAAAATTTATACAAAAATAAATATTGTACTACGAAAATATTTATCTGCTAAAAAATCTAAAAACTTCATGAAACTAATACCGCGTAAAGAAAATTTTAAACTACATTATTTATTTTACAAAATTGTATGGAAAGATTTTTGACGATTACAGCGCGATTATATCAACGTGTTGATATATAATTTAAGATGTATACGTCATTCTACACTTGTACTTTACATATCCGCTCATCTCTCGCTTTACGTAATTTCACGAGATTGTCACAACGAAAACTACAGAGAATCTCATTACATCGTTGGGACGAAAGCGCACATATTTTGGCAAACGCGAAAGTATTAAGACGCGAATCTCGGCGACTCTCGTTATTCGAAGCATTTGTGGC
The DNA here is from genome assembly GCA_014825475.1 of Pseudomyrmex flavicornis. NCBI lineage: Eukaryota > Metazoa > Arthropoda > Insecta > Hymenoptera > Formicidae > Pseudomyrmex > Pseudomyrmex flavicornis. Next base: position 186,258 of record QVNW01000034.1, read on the forward strand.
GCTTCATTTTCGAGAGGCCACAGTCCACGTTTGTTCTATCGCGTTCCGTTACAAGATTGCTCCGTTCGCAAATCCGGCTTAATGTCGGTAGAACGAACGGTGCAATTAGGACGTGCGCTGTAGCAGTTTCCCAACGTTAAGGAAACTTGCACTTGCAACTTCCTGCGGCGAATTCCGAAAATCCTGCAGAAGGCAGTGGCGCGCGAGAACTCGCGAGGATTACCGGAGAGAGGCGGTTGTTTAATATTGTACGCGGTGCACGATATACAATTATATTTAAGCGCGGAGGCAATTACGTAACTGCGAGAGGTGTCTTTGTGTATATATACTTCTTCAACAAGTGTTCTGTCATACACGACAACGTCGCCGAACTCTCACAAAAGAGCCTTGTGATTTCGTCCACACATTCGTGTGTTTCCTCGGAATATCACGCGCAACATCGCGTTTCCTCCTTTAGATTAATTTCAGATAACTCGAGAACGGGTTACCCCTCCCCCCTTCTCCTTGAGCAGAAAATATCACATCGAATATAGCGCTTCGGACGCGTTGTTCTCGCGATGTACGGCCGCGTGCTAGATTAGATCGCGAAAAACCTTTTAAAACTGCGCCGGCTATTTGCGTGTCTGCGAAAACTGCAGGCGATAGCGTCTCCATGAAATATTAGCCTCATTACAGGAGAAATATAAAACATATAATACAGTCGCGTAATGTAAATTAATAATATTTTGGCTGATCTCGCGTCACACACACACACACACACACGCGAGAAAAAGAGAGAGAGAGAGAGAGAGTATGAATTTATCTCTTTCAATTCGGCATTTCTCGATTTAATTAACATCCATGATTGATTCCTATTGTTACTGAGATAATTATCTCCGTCGAATGGAGTCAGTCTCGATGCGCAGTCCAGATTCTCGAGCCAGGCACAGAGGCTCGATTGGTAATTAGCAATTACCATGCAAATACAAGTGGGACGCGGTCGCGAGACTCGGCGTGTCTCGCTTAGCGGATATTTACTGTAAAAAATACTTATACGAGCAAAACTTTTTTTTACTCGGTTTTATCGCGCGTTATTATTCCAAACGAAAAAGAAGTGCGAACAATGTTTCTTGTTACGCGAGTGCGATCTGAAATAGATGTGATATTGGTCGATGAAGACTTAATTTAAACCTTCCGTTCAATGAAAATATTCGATTCTTTATTATAAAAATGTTATATTAGCGTTTTGAAACTATTATTATCGCCTTCGATTCATGTAGGAACAAATGTGTAAAGGTTACACTAAGAAAAAAAAGTACATCTATTAGAGAATACTTTCTTACCACAAACTGTCACTTGTAATAAAAGAGATAAATTGAACGAAACGATGTAACACTTTGCACTGATGATTATTCAAGTAAAAATATGTTATATCAATCGGTTTTTCTCTCCACTCTCCACTCTGTATTTATAAAAATTCTACAAAGATCGTGCAATTTTTAAAATCGCAAAAGTGCTTGTATCTCATGTGTGTGTGGAGAGCGTAGATACTCTCGTAAACTTTCCTGCAGCGCAGGATAAATGCGACAGTGAGTGAATTGTCGATATCAGGTTTATTTCAGAAAGTTTTAATGCTATCAGAATTCGAATAATCCACCTAGAAACTGACACGCGAGTGTTCACTCAAATCCGATTCAACTGGCAAGTTTTGCAAAATATTTTTGTAGGTTTGATAGAAATCAATATATCTTCTGGCGCTGATTTATCTAAACATTACATAAAATGTAAAACCAACTGTTTTTACTTGCTAGTTTCGCGTTCTTCTTCTTAATTGTATTAACATGTAATCAAAAATTTAATTTTTGACTTGTCGAAAATAAAATCGGATTTAATTTCAAAGTTCACAAGGCAAAAATTTTGGAAGTGTTCCAATCGCACATTCGATCCCCGAGATCGGCGGATCATTTCGCAAGTATATTTCCTATGTAGAATTAATTCTCTGCAACACGTGCAACAGGCGCGGTCGGCGAGCGTGGTCGAATGCAAAGCGGAAGTAGGTTTGCGTGCAATCGCCGTGCGAATGGATGTGCCATCGAATGGAACATTACAGCTCTGGCATGGTCCATTGGCGCCGGTCGTGGTCGTGTATTTCGGGAACTTCTCCGGAAACTTAACGTCAGCGCGCGACGAACGGTATTAATTATGTCAACAACGATTGCGTCGAGGAATTTCGCGAAGAGTAAGCCGGTTTGCCAGCCAAGTCGGCACGAGCTTGCTTTGATTGCGTGGCGAGTTGCGCGATTGTGTGCAACAGACAATTTGCGTGACGCAGTAAATTAAGAGAAGGAAAGCTTGCTGTCACCAAAGTACAAACATTTACAAAAAAAAGTTGATCAAAACAACATATATGTTTTTAAATAACAAAAACTAAAATCTGAAAATGTGTCTAATTCGTGTAAAAACAAAAACACTTTAAAGTAGAATAACGATATTCGTTACTTCTCTTCTGTAAAACAATTGGGACCTCAAACATTTACTCGCCAATTTTTTATTCATAACATTCAAAAGTGAAAAGATCTCACGAGATTGTCGATCCGTCTTTTATTGTTTTTTCTCGAAGATATCGCGAGAAGAACGATCGAGAAGGAGACTGATAAGGACGTGTATCACGCCGCGCGGAAAAGGGCTCCATAGATTTCGCCTCCTCATCGGAAGATCCGAATACACTTTAAGCACATCCCCATTACAAGTCCCATCGAAACTTGCGTGTATTACGAAATTTAGGGGACTGCGCAAACTTGGCTATCTGACTTCGCTATCTAACGAAGGCCTTCTTGTTGGCGAACATTTCCAAAGTGGAGATATCGATATCGCACGTGGTGCCCGGTCGATTATTTCGAAACTCCGAGGTTTGGAAAATGTACGCGAAAAGCGGAGGCATGTCTCCCGCGATTTTTCGGGAGGAAAAAGCTTTCTCTTTCTCGATTTAAATTCGTTCGAAATCACCGGGGCGGGCAATGTCGGAAAACGCGACGAGAAAGATACAACCTCTCTCCTACGCATTCCATCCTCTCTCTTCGTGCGAATCTCACGGAGAGATCGAACACACGAGCCGACGCTTGGAATTTCTCGGGAGATGGAGAACTTCCTCTCGCGCGCGTACGCCGAGATCGCCATCGCTAATTACATTGTTGCACGTTAGCGGCGATTAAACAAAGCTAATCGGGGAGTTGAGGTATACTCACTCGAGATAAGACGCGCCGATAGCGCGCAAAACACACAGACGCGTCAGAGGAAAAATTTTTGCCCGCAGAAGAAAACCTGCATCGTGCAGAGATAAAACACAAGAATATCTCAATCAGATTAGTACGTTTATCTTATCAATAAAAGTGTATTTCCCTCGCGGCAATCTATCCGAAGAATGTGAAATTGAATACGCACTTTTCCCGATCAAACATATGGACCGCGCGCAAAGTATTTTAAAAAGCGTCGTTACGAGGGAGATTCACGAAGCGAGAAAATCTTAGCGCGAGCAAAGTTTTCCCGATCCAAATCCGATTTAACTCACGGATCCGATTAGATCTTGGCGCGGGAGAAACACTACGGAAACCGGGAGAGAAATTTCGTCAAAACGAGAGTACTTTCGAGGGTTGTTAGACGGCTATGGGATGCTCCCGGCGCCGATACTTCGTTAGATAACTCAGTAGTTCGAGTATTTCTCTCTCGTGATTTCGTTCTTGTTCATCACTTTGAGTAGATTCCAATCTTCTATATTTGTCTCATTTTCTAATTTGTATAAGAAACTTGAAAGAAATCTCGTATGTAGAAAAACAAAGCAGAATCTATTTTCGTGCGTCTTCAACGATTGAGATTTCTTATCAAAAACATTAGTTTTGTTTAACGAAATAACTAACTTATTTTACTTAAAACGCGACGCATTTTTCTGTATATAAAATTACTCCAATATTACGTATTCCAGAAACTTACTTATCGTAATCCAAAGCTCAATTTCACGTTTACAACTCTCGGCCGAGACAACCCTGAAACTTTGCTTCGGGAAGACGTTTCCATATCTGGATTGAATTCGCAATGCGAGAAACTTTCGCAGTAAAATGAGGACTTGAAAGAGACAGAGACGTCATTCTCACGGGAGTGCGCACGTTTACTGCATCTATTCTCGTGGAAACGACAACGACGACGTAAATAAAAAAACTCGTCAAAGACTCGTTTGGCGAAAAAATTCGGTTCCGATTACAAGTCCGGTCGGGACAATCTCCGGGATGAGTGTCTCGGGGATTCGTGTCGTGCGTCTCGGACGGATTCTCCACGCGCTCGTCAAAGGAAAAAGCTCTGTGGTCAGATAGAGTGCGCATCCACAAAGTTGCTCTGACGGAAAACTTGACGATCGCGAACGATTTCGTGCGCGCAGAGATTAAACTTCCCTTCCGCGCTATATCACGACGTGGTTTAAACACTCGACTTGGTCGGAAGAATCAAATAGTTGCGGAACGAGACTATTTTCGGTACCTTCTTGCGCAACTATCGCAATATAACAAAACTATGTAGCTTTGATTGCGCCGTGAAAAAGAAATTCTCGTCCCGCCGCGAAAACGATGATGATATACTTAAAGCTTTGTGGAACGATTCGCCGCGTGCTGTTGGGAAAACTTTTTAATGCGCCTTTATAAAAAAAAATTGCATTCCGTCGTGCGTAACACTGAAGCGAAACTGCTGAGTTCTTTTAGCGGCATGTTTGGTATTTTAATTACATTTTAATTTCAAGTAATCTGTAAATCTGTAATCTGTATTCGTATATAATATTAATAATCACGAAAAAAATGTTAATTTACTTTGAAATTTACTTGTCCTACTCTTTTCCATATGTTTGTCGTATATAAAGTGTGTGTATGATAAAGAGAAAGAAAAAGATAACTTTAAATTAATTTCGCATGCCTGTTACTTTTTTAACAAATCTGTGTAAAAAGTTTTAGGAAATATTAACGATACAACTTGTAAAAAAGTACTTTCTTAATTATTATTTCTTTGAAATTTGATCGTTTGCGTATTTATCGCGAGAAGAGAGAAAAAAAGATAAATTTTGCAAAACGGTCACATTAAGGTGCGCGAATTCCCTGCACAAGAATCCTATGAACTTTCTATTTTTCCTGATTTCTCATTTCACATTTATCATAATGCGCGCACGCGCATATATAGCTCGCTATATTTTCAAACGCTTGTGTTTTCTGACTAACGAGATTCACTGCGAAATTCGCTTGTTGGTTGAGCATTGTTGTACACCATGTTCCAGCGTTTTGTGGTTCTCGCGGAACAAAAACGTTTCGCTACCAGTTCGCCGGACACAAGTTTTAATGAGGGTTTTGTCGTTACGAAGGTAATACGTTAATTTATTTGTCACCGTGAATACATCAAAGAGTTTCAGCCTAATGAACGTTGCGTTTTATTCCAAACACTTTGTGATCCACCTTCTGCAAATGTATCGCCTAACGAATGCGAACGCGTTCGATACTTTCCAATCACTAAATTTAACTTGCGGACTTAATTGCACACTGCATAACAGACGTCCATCACGGCTCTCTCTCTCTTTCTTTTTTTCTGTGTATCACGCAAATAATCTGCGCATTCGAAATGAGCTTCGTACTTCTTTCTTGCACGCGAAAGGTCGGATGCACGCGAGATGTATTCCGCGTTCTGCCGTTGGTAGTTTAAAGAAAATACCGCGAGAAAGCATTTTGAAGACATTTCTGTAATTGCTCTTAATGGACTGACATTACAATTTACTCTCTACTGTGAGACCAAGAGCGAAGACGGAATCTTTTTTATTTCTTCGTGAATATAAAAGTCATTTGAAAATCGCACTTAAAGAAGGTTGCCCGGGGCTGATTAAGAAATTCACTTCGCGCGCGGATATAACACGCGAACCGTTTGTAGATACATGGAAAACGGTTCTCTCCGGTCTATTATATAAATTAATTATAAAATTATATAATTAATATAATTAATTTATAAATAAATAACATTTCTTTTCTCATAAATGTAACGTAAAAACTCGGTATGTGTGTGTGTATAAAAATGCTGATAATCAAAACAATTTTCTAGGGGAAGTCGTAAAGACACGTTTTGCGATTGTTTTCGCGACTAATGGATTATTAAATATTTTATTCCTTTTTTAAAGAAGAACAAAATATCTGGCGTGTGATCCAATATTCAATCTACCACTTGGCACCGTTTTTCTTTCGAAAGTTTGGCCTCTCAGTGAATTAATCGCGTCGATTGCGTCCAGGTCTTGCTTCTCTTTTTTTCGCGATCAGATATTCCGGACGAGTGCCGCGGTCCGGGTTGTTTAAAAGCTTTTCTTAAACTTTATGCTCCGTGGAGAGTAATTTTTACGAATTGCTCGGCGTGCTATGTAACGTGTCTGAGAAACGCGACGGTTTGCTTTATTTTTCAGTCGCTTTCCCGCAAAATAAAATTTTTATTTCTAAGATACGTAAGTTTCATCTTCTCTCTTGCAGCAAAAAAAAAAGAAACTATTTTTGTTCCATTTTATACACATACATACAAGTGTGTCGACGTTATTACCTCCGCTTTACATCCGATAATGCAGTTTTTATGAACTATAATCTCAAGACGATCTTTCTAATCCAGGAAATTTTTTTTATGGAAATGATCATTTCCGCGCCTATCTCGAAAGTTTATCCTTTGTATTTTGCTCAGCGGTTATAAACGGTAATAATAGTCGCGTTAAATATTCTGACTTTTCCATGCAAAATATCAAAAAACTCTGTACCTCGAAATAAATTTATATATAAAACTAATTTGTGTAATATTTTATAAAAACAAAAAGTAAAACACACGTGTGCGCGAGAGAAAGAAGTTATTGATGTTTAATAAATTTGTCACAATTAATTTTCGCTTAAATGTTGCAGAATAATTATACGTACGGAAGAATGTAAAGAAACACAGATCGTTTCTTTAGCATTTTCTCTCCGTATGAACGTCTTCTAATTTCAAGGTAGAAAGTCCGTATTTATCAGTGATTACAAGAAAAATACATGCAAACTACATATTATTACTGTCCGGAAACACGAATGATAATAATAATAATAATGAAAATAATAATAATATAGCTTAAGCGTAATAAGTGCAACACATAATTTATTTCGGATATACCCTCATTTGCCGTCTTTCCCCGTAGACTCGTTTTCTTCAGCCGATCACCTGATAAGCAATCTACGGCCGAACGCGATAAGGAAATTAACATTATCGTGACGATAACGAGCGAAATATGCAAGAACCTGTTGCGGTGGGGAGATAGAGAAGCCGTTTCTCGCAAGGAAATACGATTCGCGAAACTGTAAGTCGAAAATTCTGCACATCACGCGCATCTCTGAGAAGATCTCTGAGATTCAGAAATACAGAGAGAGAGAGAGAGACGAGAGAATACTCGCGCTTGAGATACTCGCGATAAACTTACGAAACTAATAAAGTCCCCGTTTCGACTTTACAATTTCAATATAACGTTTTGTTTCTCGCAAATCAAATTGCGATTGTGATCGACATTATCGCGACATTTTCCATCGCGAATGTCTTTTTTCATTGTTTATCACGCCCGAAGTAAAGGTGTATTTTTTTAAAATGTTTTGTAAGTTGTCGCTAAAGTGAACAATAATAGATAATTTCGATTTAATAATAAAAAATACGCGAATATCGTGCAATAATTACATATGTAATTCTTCTTACGTGAATTAAAATTTTCAACGCCGATGTTATCTTGTTTCGCGAGTTATTTTTACCCCGCGAACTATTTCGCCAGGGGATGAATCGATTTTCTCGACACGTCTGCGGCATCGAATTTCGCGGCGCGTTAAGAACACAGCGGCGGTGCAAAACTTTTGCGTCTGAGTTTTCACGAAACTCGAAACGGGACTCTCGTCCGTCTTTTCTAACTGTAAATCACGAAACAATTCGTTTGTCAGAGCACACGGGAAAACAGATCTTTTTCCACGAGAGCACAATCCGCTTTCGTCACTCGACTCGGCGAGAAAAAAAGTCCGTGTTGCGTCTTCATTCACTTCCCTCCTTCAAAGTTTGCTTGTTTATTTTTTTTCCGCAAAACAAAACACGGCGAAATGTTACGCGCGCCGGTCGCTCACATCACTCGCATTATAATCGCGTACTCGAAAAGCCACTCCGCAACGTTGTTCCGACCATTCCCCCACCCTTTTCGAAACTTCCGTTCTAAAAATCGCGTTCTTCATGTCGACATGTAACACACATAAAGATACACAGGGCGGTGGTAGGTGGTAGGCGACGACGAGGTAGAGAAAACGAAGGGGGGTGAAGAGAAAGAAGAGCAACAGATTTTTTTTACTCATGCTGTGTGTTTGGTGCTGACGAAAATGAAGAACCAACGCAAAATAGGCCGTCGACACTCATCATGCACAGGCGGAGGCTATTCATTTGAGTGGTATATTCACGATTGTCGGCGGTCGTCCTGTTAACGACGGCACGGTAGTGGTAGTGTCGGGGTTCATCGTCGCTCACCTGGGGTAGAATCATGACGTGCGGCAGCTGGCGCGCCTCGCCGCGCACTGACTCTCCCTCTCCAAAGGAGACCGCGTTCTCCACGGCGCGCGCCCCCGAACCCTCTTCCTCCCTGCCGACCCTTTCCTCCCTTCCACCAGCATCTACCGCTCTCTTCCATCGCTCTGCAACCAGTCGGATCTCTTTCTCTCTCGCTTCGTCTTGGGATGGAAAAATATCCACGGGAATGAAGCGCGGCGGCTACGAGACGTCGAGCAAGATGTATGTTCGCAAAAGGAACGGCCGTTGTTACAGATGGTAATTGCCGCTGTTTTGGGATGTGCGCTCGTTAACGTTCGTTTGATTAACTGACGTTTACAAAAGGATTCGATCGTTAAGCCCAACATTTTGGAGCAAAAGAAAACTCGAACGATACTGTCCGATAAAGTAATTTAAGTTCGCGCTTGAATTCCTTAACTTTTTTTTCCTCTCTTTTTTTTTTCATAAACTTTTTAGTAAACTTTTGAAGAAACTTCACCTCTTCTCAATTTTCTTGCAAACTCTTCATTTGTTTCGTTGCGCAAAGTTCTGAATTTCGCTTCCCTAATTTTTTTTTACATTGGAATATGACTAGGCGACTTTATGTAAAGTGACACACCAGTTGCTCGACGATAAGGCTAGTGCCTGACTTCCTTCTAAGAAGAACAGAACGTGTCACTCTTATCGCGTTATACATGAAGAATCGTCCATGTGACACAGAAAAAACAGTGACAAGACCGTCGCTGGTGTTCCGCGACGATAAAACGCACGATTATGAATTCATTGCACAACCCCGCATTATCTATGAGCGATTCGTCACTCGCCGCGAGCAATTTTGGCACAGAAGGAAAGCAAAAAGTGGCCACGAAAAATAAGAAACGTTCGGATAGACGCCGGAACTTTTATGATAATGTTATTTGATGTTTATCTATGTATGTATTTCCATCCACGTATTTCCGAACGACGTAATCTCACGACGCGCGTGCAAAACGTAATCTTTATACAATCGCGTACTACCATTGGAAGTATCAAAAGCGCTCGACATCAAACCTCCTCGCGTATTGGAGACCGATTGGTTGATCTCATCCCTTGTCGTTCGGAAATACTGTGTTTCACAGAGTGCGCATAAATTCACATCGGCTACGCGCAAATCGTCGCTCCGCTCACACCGATCTTCGTCACGCGCAAAAAGCGGGGATTACGACTGGAATGGATGTCGCGCGCCAATAGAAGATGAATAGACTCTTTTGCGCCGCGCAAAAAACATTATGACATATAGCCGGTGGTAATTTCGGCGAAATCAACCCCGCACCTGTGGAAAACCACCTCGCGAAAGTATAAGCAATTTGTCTTGTCCGACGAAAAACTACAAAGCGAGACAATAGAAGGGCTGCGACAATCCTTCTTCGATTAAGAATTCTCTTCACGACACCGAGAGCTCCTTTCAAGATATTACCGAAAAAACGGACCGTCTACCTCATTCGTTGAGAGCAAGGTGAAAAGTTCAATTTCATGTCAAGCCTCATGCTATGAATAGATATTGAGGAACATATTCTTTGCGCACGAAAAGAAGCATCGACGATCGCTAGACGTCGATCCGGAATCGACAAACATACATAAGCCCACTATTCGCAAATTTGCATTTCTTGACGTCGAAGATTCTCTCTGCTCTATTTAATTATTGAGGAACTAGAACTTTGTGAGAAATTGGAAACATACACACATAGAGAAATTAAGCAAAAAGCTACATTGTTTAAATAAAAAAATATAGAACAACTGCAGAGAAAATAAAATTTCGAGATAATATTAAAAATCTAGCGGAACTTGTGTAATCTGTGTATAACGAAAAAAGAATTAGAATTTAATTGTACGCAAAACTTTGTGTACAAAAGAAGAGACTTTTATTTTAAAAAAATCCAGAGTTCTATTTATTACACGCAAAAGAATAAACAACTCTGAATTTTATTCATGCAAAACTCAAGTTTTTTTACTTTGTGCTAATAAAATGTATATAGCACAAATACTTGAAATTTTAATTAGAGTACGCGACGAAAATTTTTTGTTCAGAATTTTCGTTATGCGTCTGGTTTAATAAATATTAATTAAGCCATTACGCGCGAATCTCTCTGGTTACTGTCGGGGAGACAAACAAGCGTTTTCTAATTGAATCATAAGAAAGGCGATTAATTAAGAGGCGTCTAATGGGATGCGACAACAATACCTTGCGTCTCGGTCCTATCATAACGCAAAGTAATGGCAGATCTCGCGATAAGTCAAGATTAATCGAGATTAAAGAGGACCGAGGAGATGGCTATCGAGTGACATCGTTTTCTAAAAATCGCTCCGAGTGTATGAGCGCGACAACCTTGTCGGCCGTGATATTTCTTCGGCGTCTTCGCGCCGAGGGGAATTGACGATCTCGGATGTCGATAGCAGAACTAATGCATCTAGGGATCAAGAGTGAAATTAGTCCGCCCGATGACCTGCGCGACGCTTGTTCGAGTTTCCGACTCTGAAATCTATACTTTATACATCATATTTTCCACGCCATTCGTCAAAATCCTCCGTCTGCACGTGTCGGTCCGAATACATATAGATTTAAGGAGAAAAACGGAATAAGCGAAAATGGCCGTGTCTTTTAATCTCGTGAAGAAAATAATCGAAGTGGGGCGTGAAAAAATGTTTTGAAAAATATTTACTGCGCGAGAAAAAGATCAGAATATTCAATTTTTCGAAACTTGATACGGTTTTGTTTTATCCACCTTTCCCCGAGCACTTTCTTGTTCACGTACACGTTTCTGCTACACTATCGTATAATCCTATTCTGTGCGCTCTGTTAAATTTTATTATAAATCGAAACTCGCAGAGGTTCGGGGCTGAATGAATCAGGAAAAATCCGATACACTCTCCAAATGAAGCTGCGTTTTCAAGAGTCGTGAAATATTTAACTTGTGCATCATCGAAACTCGACAATGGCTAGTAAAATGGCTAGTAAAATATGTACGCAACATGTTATACATTTCTAGATATCGTTTGCACGTTCATATAAATTTAAACTTAGAAAAACTACATCGAAATAATATTCTCTTTTGTTTCCCTTTCAGCAAAGAGTAAATCCGATTTTTTTAGCTAATGCGTCGGAAAAAGTGCAGTTATTTTCGCGACAAATATCTTTGAGTAAATATTTGTATAGCGATACGCTCAGAAACAAATGTTAAGTGTCATTGAGTCTCGTTCGACGTGATTTTGTCTGGTGAACACAATGAAATATATCGTTCGTGGAGCTGGTAAAAGAACGCTCGGATGTAACACGGAAAAAATCAGTAACGCAAAGAAATTTCGTCTGACGATTTTCGCGACGAGCATTTCCAATCTTCGGAAATCCGATGCGGCGCGCGAGTATTTTTCCGTGTTACAGTTTTCACGCTCTAAATCGTTCCGCTGCGCGCCATCAGCGTATATCTTTTCGTATCTCTTTCGTCGATGAAATCCTCCAAATTTCTTTGAGTTTCGTCTCGTGTTTTAAGCGGATAAAAACACATACGATTTCGTTTAGAGAAACTGAAGCGAAAGCACATTTTTCGGAAGCAATTTAGATTGAGAGAGAGAGAGAGAGAGAGAGAGAGAAAAGAAAAAGACAGAGATTGCCATTATCGAATCCAAATAAATAAATGTCAATATCAATGTAAAATAGAATATATAAGATGTATGTCGTTTTGTATGAGAAATATAATTGAATGTTTTTTTGTATTATGTACACGAGTTGGAATGCAAAGATATTAAATGTGACATACAAAACCTGTTTTGAAATTAAATACTATTCTCCATTACATACAAATATCTATGAAAATAATGTATTAAATGTTCCGTAATAAAATAATCACTTGATAATTACACTTTGATATTTATTGTTACGTGAAAATATTAAATTATCTGATTTATTTTCTATTGTATGTGAATTTGAACGAGAATACGATTAAATTGTGACTTCATTGCCTGCAAATTATTAATCTTCATTATTTTGAACATAAGCGAACGTATATATATCAAATGTTCTCTATAAAGTAATTATTTTACAACAATAAAAAATAATTAAGTATATTACAGTTAAAACAAATAATTGTTTGTCGACTTTACAGTGTATGTCGTATTTTTATCGTTCACTCAGTAATTGTAAAAAGAGAACATACTATCTTCGTTATTCCGATAAACGAAGTACTTTGAAGCAAATCCGGTTGTGCGTTAATTTCACTTCGCAATAATTTATCGAAAGCATTCGAGCGTTTTATCTCGTTAAGCAAGAAAAACATCAGTCGAACCTGTTGCGCGTACGTAATATATAAGTATCAGCGAATAGTTTATTGCGTGGATGGCAAATTAAGAAGCACTTGCGGATTAATTAGTCAAGATGACTCAACTTTAAGAAGAAGAATTTTTGTTGGATTGACTTTCTTGTGTATTTCCAACAAAACGCGTATGTAAGGAGACATTGACTAACGACCGAACTCGGAAAACATACGCGACGTGATCTTGATACTTTCGTGTAATAAATTATACACCTCATTTCGTGACAAATTGTGCTTTCTACAAATTTACTAGCCCAGAACACTCTTTTTCTCTTTCAATTTCTCTCTTTCTCTCTCTCTCTCTCTCTCTCTCTCTCTCTCTCTTGTTTTTATAAGTAAAAATTTTTACACGCGTATTATTGTCGTAAAATGAAAGTAAAAAAATATGAGAATACAATCACAAACGTTAAATGTTAAAATATGATTATTGGAAAACTATTGCGATTGTATTTTTACGATCGTGCTATAAAAGACACTTTCGTAATAAAATTTCAGATAGCATTTTTAATTGAATAAGCCGGCGCTATATATCTGTTCTCGCGCGAAATGTTCTCGCCGTGTAATGAGCCGACGAAATATTATTAACGAAGTTACGACGACCTTTAACCTCCGAAACCACGGTTCATAAACCCCCTTCGGCGTAATATGTTACGAGATTAATTTTACGCCATCTGGGCTCGCGTTTCGACTTACGCGGAGATAGCATCATCGCGCGAAAAGTGCCGGGAGCCGCTTTACTCTCTCGATTCGTAGTAGTTCGTATATCGTCCACCACTTGGATAACAATATCCATTACCGAGAGACATATTTTCTGGCCTACGTTTGTAACACATTGATTTACAACAGAAACGCGCTATGTTAAAAATATTGTACACGAACGCAGTTATTTTCCGAGAGAGTTTTCTGTTATTTAGAGCGTAATTACAAATGCTAGATAATGTACGCGCATGTGACTTATAAAAACGCATTTCATTTACAAGTACCTTCATAAAAATATTTTATAAAAATATTTTTAAACGAGAAGAAAAAAATTCTAATAAACATGATAAAATATTATATAAAACACACATATATATTTTTAAATAATAATCTGTAAAATTACTCTCTTTTAAATAAACCGTAAGATTACTCTCTTTGAAAATAGTAAGAACTATACGCAACAAGAAATTTTATTTCAAACCGAAAAATGCCATTACGCTGAGATGACAGAGAGATCTGAATCTGCGCGCTTTACAAGCTTAAGATAACTTCAATCCAGTATCCTAATATAAAATCACGCGGTGTGACATATGTATGTGTACGCGACAAAACCAGCGAGATAAGCCAGTATTTTCTTCGTAAAGAAAAAACTACAAATGTGAAAACAATCGCAGGAAAAAAACATTCGTTTAATAAAAGTTACGCGAGTAGCTATATATAGTTATGTTATATGTATGATAATATTGTGTTTTATATTAGCTATAAGAGTAATTCAGAAACACTGCAAAGAATAAAGTGTTGCATCTATACATAAATCTGTATGCATTCTTACCATGTAAAAAGATTATCGAAAGCACAAAGTCGAACGCGTTCTTCGCGCGGCTGACCATACGCGGACTTTACTACTTGAGCGACCGGTTTAACGCGCGTTCGGCTTTTAATTTATTTCATAACTCTAGAAAATTTAACAGAGCGAAACGTCATCATATTTTGATATGGGCTTTTCAAACATATTTTTTTAAAACAACATTTTTATACAATAATTAATAGTTTTAATTAAAAAATAATTAATTTAACACTTAAAAAAAAAAAATATATATATATATAACTACTTTTTTAAATGTAAATTTTTGTATCGACTTAAAGGCGACTCATTAGTGGAACTCTCTTTCATCTCTAGCAAAGCGCCGTTAAAATACAAATGTCACAGAAATAGCAACGACGCGGAAAACTTTCACAAGGAGATTTTCCAAACGTGAGTCGCTGAATAAAGATGTTTTATCCTTGTAACGGATACCGCATTTGTAATGCTGAAAGGAAAAGGGAACTCGCAAATATCCCGTCGAGTGAAGATCGCGTTACACGGTCCATCGCCCATCTGCGCGGAATATTTGATTACACTCCGTGAGAGACGTCTCTGAATAAAGTGCATGCAGAGAGAGCGCACACAAGAATATCCGATTCTTACAAGAGGACTCGCCGATGTTCTTGCCTCGAGTTTTGCAGTTTACAAACAAACACGCTTCATTGTTTCAAGGAAAACTACAGCAGACAGTAACAAGAAAAAAAGCACGTTAGTCGCTCTTTCTTGTGAAACTTCGAAAAGCCACGAGGCGAACATGGCACACGCTGAGGTTTGTAGTGACCGAATATAAAAGCCGCAAGGAAATGTCATCTCGAAGAAATATCTGATACAGACATTCTCGGAGAAACTCGCTTCCTCCCTTCTCATCTTTGCAAGTGCCTTTCGATTGCCTCAGCCAGAAAATTACTTTCCAGCCAAAGTTAAAGACGAGAGTGGACAAAGTTAATTCCACAAACGCGACGGTGACGGATTCGTCACCAATCGAAAAGTTTATTCCGGTCTATCTAATTTAACGAGAAACGGAAGTCGCGCAAATATTCCGGACAATTCTTGAGTTGCTATTCTTATAATACAAGAAGAAAACTGAACGGAGTTAAACGCAAAATTGTCTGATATATCACACAAAACTATAAGACAAACCGTTAAATACAATCCGATTATCTTGTCGAAATAAGATAAATACTCTCTAAGTGATTTTGCGAAATTGTTCGAGAAATCGCTGAAATCGCCGAGTCGTCCAAAAGACTGCTTCTGGAGAAGAAATAGAGATTAATGAGGATTATCCGGCGTGAATAATGGCGACGCCACGCGACAAGTTAGAAATTCGCAAAATTCCACGAAACGGCGAGGCTCGACGCGACACGATAATGAAATGATCGCGTCATTTCCCATGTTAGCTCGTTCCGCTTTTGTTGTCGAGCGAAAAGCCGCCGCTGCCGCCGCCGCCTCCTCCTCGGCCGAATCTCCGATTGTTGACGCAAGATTAATAGATTGCCAGTCGTCGACCAGCATCCGCTCGTATTGTTCGCTATTGTTGCCGATCCGACAACATCATTCGCTGTCGAACAGCAGAATCATCTCGCTCGATCAGAAGAGAGAAAAAAAATAACATTCGCTCATAAAAATATCTAATTTATCTCAGAAGAATTTCTCGAAGATCATCAATATTTTTCTCAAATGGAAACAATTTTGGCCGATACGAGCTTTAAATACTGGATGTTCGTGTATAAAATATGTATTTATTAAAAAATTATTATGATCAGACGTTTTTCGGTCCCGGGTTTGGACCTTCATCAGTGTAACTGATTTAAGATCTACAATAAATGTTAACAATAAAAAGGAAAGTAAGCACGCATTAATAGAAAAAAAAAAATTTTACTCACAACATGATAGAATACACGTGAGCACAGCAGCAGATTAGCAAAATATTGTTAACACATTGAAAGCCGCTAAGTACTGACGCGCAATCTTTACAATCGAGTATTTATATGTACAGTCCCTCTCTTTACATTAAAATATTTTTCTCGTTCTACGTTCTTACACGTGTGTATTTTACATGTGCGCTTTCGCAAATAATTGAAGCGGAATAACGAATCGCGAATATAACAGAGTTTGCATACGAGAATATCGGTTTGCGAATTATCGACAAACTATCATAGCATAAACAGAGAGAGAAATCGTGTTTGCTCTGTGTATTAGAGAGCTAATAATATCGAATAGTGACATCGCGTTACTAAATTATCCAACGCGGTGCTCGCGAACTCGATCCGAATAATGAATTCTAAGTACAAGTCAAAAATGTTTATTTCTTCGATACACAGATGAACGACACGAGAGAGTGTTCGCTCTTTGTGATTTTTCAACGCTCCTTAAATTTCTTCACTTTTTTGCGATAACGAGTATAATTGATTGCGAGAAGGTTAATTACGTATTGTCCATTTTCGATGTTACAGAGTTAAATCAAATATCGTCGATGCGATGTAACGCGACCCGTAAATTGGCTCAATTTTTGTGCCGGCGCATGAAATCCGAAAGTTTCTCGGCAATTTAATTACGGTCGTAAATGAATGATCTCATATATCACTCGCTAAAAATACTACCCGACCGTGCAGCAGTCCGCAGATGTGTTCAGAAAGGACTCGGCTCGTGATTCACTCGGTCTAAAGAGAGAGCTTCTATTTTAGAAGTGAGATCGATAAAACGTCGCACTCTCTCTCTCTCTCTCTCTCTCTTCCTCTTTCTTTCTCTCTTTCAAGACACAGCGCGCGGTTTTAATTCCAATCAGTAAGAGAGTCAACGCGTTTTTTCACATAATACGACGGAGGTACCGAACACACATATTCAGGGCTGTGTCACTCTTTTTATAATGGCGATTTTTTTTCTAGCACAACGGTTATATTAAACGCAAGCCAGCGTGAATTGAGACTTCAAAGTTGTGTGTCCCGATCTTTTACCTTGACAATACGTCAATAAACGCGCCGTGCTGAACGTAGGCTCGAAAAAGCTGCATCGTGTTTCTCCGTTTAATGCACCTGCGACCTTAATTACCCTGTTACACGGTACTCATCGTTCGAGAAACATGCTTTGTCACCCGTTTACCTCGTATAAAGCTAAGCCCTACTATATCCGTCGTGTCGATGAAACTATTGGCCCACGTGATACCGCCTTGTAATCTGCCGTGGGCTTTCTAATCGATATGAAATTAAAACGTCGTTTGTGTCGCTACGGTTCGCTTCGTCCGATATTCACTCCGTATAGATATTAACCGACCGGTGGGACTAAAACAGCGAAACGAAAAGCTTTAGAAAAATAACCGTGCTCATCTCCATCATTGTCGTGCAATTGAGACAAAATATTTCCATCGTCCGGTCGCTGTTCACGCGAGCGTAACATTTTCTTACACGTGCAACAATTCGCTAGATATATAGACAGCATACTACGTATACACTTCGTTTCTATTATTTTTATACTGATTGCTACACATACGATAAAAAAACAAGAATACTAAGTTTCGTCAATTCACTCGTTTTGTCAATTCAACGTTAGACGTTGTCCTTGTAATTTGCACTTTTTGTTCCTGTAAGTTTATTTTTTAATTCTATATAGGAATTTGAATCGAGAATTTTTTGCACCAATAACTGCGCGCGAAATTCTACTGTCACTTATTAATTTTATTTTACTTTATTTTTTACGAGAATATATTTATAATTTTATCTTTCTTTCTCTTTCTTGCAAATGTTTAACCGATATTTTTCGAAGATTCTCAAGAAGTGTCTCAAAGTGATCGGATTTAGTTCCGAGGGAAAGTGTGCCAACGTGACTGATAATAACCTCGTTGCCGAGGGCATCGGGCGCTGTGCGCGGCGAAGTCGAGTGCAATTAGCGGTGCAGTTGCCCAAAGCAAGTGTGCCGGGATGTGCAACGCGCGCGCAAGTCAAGCGGTTGTTGCGCGATATGCGGAATTGTTGGGGGAATTGTTGGGGGGTCGCTCCGCGCCATGATCTCATAGTTCGTGGCCATTGCCAATAGACAGCAAATTAAAACGCCCGCTTGTCGAGGATGCCATCCACTGCATATTACGCACGTTCGTCCTCGCTTCGCTGCGCCATATTACGAGCTGAGCGGTTAACGAGAGCCCTCATTTTCGGCTGCATTAATCAGATTGTGTGTGTGCGCGATGCAACTTGCGGGACCTCGCGCGCTCGACCTCATTTGTTATTCTCCTTTAATTGTCGCATTCTCCTGTAATTGTCTCAAAACGTGTCGTGGTAACAACGCAACGGTTTTCTTAAATTGGCGAGATAAAGCAAGAAAGCGCAAGAAAAAATGTAACAATGGAAATTAGTTATGTAAATTAATTTTTGTGCGATTTAAAAATTAATATATATTAATATACATTAATTAAATCCATTTGTTAATATTTTAAAAAATTTATACTATTAATAGTATTAATGTTTCGCTAGTAACAAATATAATATATTACAATATATTAATATTATTACAAATATTTCATATAAACTTTAAGATTAATTTTCTTTCTACTTTGCGAAAAAAAAGATAAATTGAATCACTAGTTTTCGCCGATTAAGTCGTACATACATATATGTATATAAATGTAAATCAAAATTATCGCTAAGTTATATTGTACATTACATACCACATATGTACATCATATTACTTTGCGTTGTACAATTTGAATGAGATAGACGAGTAATAGCACCCAAAGCATATTCATTAAATTCAAGAAATAATTACCGTTATAACGTATTAATTAACATACGTGCACGATAATAATTAACGTACTATATTACCGGAAATACACAATTTATCAAAAAGAAAAGAGTTTCTCGTTTTCTCCGTAATTTTGCACAAATTTCTGTTCTCGAAATTTTTGAATGTTTTAAATACGCAATTTATAGTCGGGATTTGTTAGATAAAACTTTCGCCTGAAACAAATCAAAGCGTTTATCAGAAAAAAAAATCTCGGTGATAGACATTTTCGCCGCGAAGAGAAATCACGTAACGAGGTAAGCTACGAGCGCTACGATCGACTGACAGAATAATTACGGGACGATAAGTGGGCATGATGGATGAACTGAAGAAAAAAAAGATTCAAAGTAGACGTGAACCCGGTATTCGCATTTTCACATCTTTGCGCGAAATTATCTTTCTTCCCGCATATTAGAGAGCAAACTGCATTAATTACGAGAGAAATAACATGCAATTTCATCAAACTCGAACACGTGACAATGTTCGGTCTATCGAGTGGTAGTGGACGGATATATGTATTAACTCGAGCAAATTAAGTTGTCGTGCGTATTTCCACGATGCATTTACAAGAGACCTAAGAGTGTGGTAAGCCAACGTCGCCAATGTATACCGTCGACAATGTTGGATGAAGTCTCTGAGCAATTACGAAATGTGTTAGGGGACACGCTGCACGAGTTTCAACCTAGAATCGACTTGTAATCGTATTTTCGATAGTACATGTTAAAAATTATATTAAAATTACCTCAAAATTATGTTGTTAAAAATATATAAAAATATCCGGACTGCGCAGAATATACCGCGAATAAAAAATATCTTAACACACTATGCAGAATATAAAAATGAAATACAGTTGTACAGAGCACAACAATTAAATAAAATAACCGCAAGGTAAATTACACACAGCGTCAACTGTGCGAAAGACACTATCGCAATTAATTCCATTCAAGTTTCGAATTATTCAGGCCGGACACACGCGTGTCGAATTTCCCGCTTGTCAGAGAAGCTTCGCATTTCGCAACGCGCGCACTTCTTCGAAACTACGTCGATTATCGGACATCGGATCACGTTGGTCGAATTTACACCGACAAATTAACTCGACGTAGCGAACAAGGATCGGACGGGATTGTGGCGTAAGCAAATTTGCCTTTTCGCGAGATAATTGACGATCGTGCAAACCAGATTTAGAGCGGGACGAGAGGAGGGAAGATATAATCGAGACTGCACGTTGCCCGAGTATTCGCCGAGGGGACATCGAAAGGTTCGATGCGGAAAGGTTGCAATGATGAGAGAGTGCTCGAAGGAGAGAGAGATAAGGCCCGGCAGCGTAAAAGAGAAACAGAAACGGGATAAGAGAAAGAGACGAAGCTAAGGGGCTTGAGCCCCAATATCTAGGGCAAGTTTGTATCCACAAGCACTACTTGCTTCAACCCGACTGGGCGGTAATCGTATTTGTCGAGTCGCGAATACTGTATTAGAGGGGCTGACAGGGGTTAGCTCGACGATGGCGCCGACAGCAGCGGCATCAACGTTATCCCCGTCGCTGCCAGACGTTAACGAGACGAGCACACGAGAATATCTTGCGAGACGGTTTCATCGATGCGCTTTATCAGCGTTTGTCCATAATCATAAAACAGAAGATCGACTGACAAGAGCTACTGTTGTTCCGTCCAAAGGTGATGATCCGGACAGTATCTTAGGTCGTCCTTGCAATTTTATCCGCGCGGTTTACGCTTATTCCAAACTTTTCCCGACGCGTTCTATCTTAGCTCTTCGTCTTGGCGCTTTTTGCGCAAAAAGTTTGAGAGAACTAAATAAAATCGTTTGGGAGAAAATGGACGCGTCTGTTAACTCGCGTTTTACAAGAACGAGCGTTTTATTTTATTTTTTTTTACGAGATATACTTGAAAAGGTAAAAGTTGCAACATAGAATAAATGAAAAATTAACGTTGACAAAGTCGGACAGCTCACATAGATACACAGTTAATCATGAAATAATAATAATCTAAATTGTTGTTATAAATAATTGTTGTTATAATCGCGGAATGTAATAAAATGACTTTGAGGCTTTAGTTATTAGAAATTCGGTAGATTCTTAGGAAGTTTTGAAAGTCTCTTGCGTGTGACACGCTACAAACGTAACACACGCGAAGCCTATGCGTCTTTCATTAAATTCGTTAAGCTCTCCTTTATTCTGGAGATTACTTGAAAATCCTCTTTACCGTTAGTAGCTGATAACTAATTTACAAGCTGAAAAGCTCGTTACGCTCTTTCAGTACTTTTCGTTGTAGCACAAGTGCGAAAACGTAAATATGTAATTGTACATGTAATCGCATTCGCAATTTTAGTAAGACATTGCATTATTATAACAATGTTTCAACGAACGCTTGGAAACGCTGCTTATTCGTGCATTTAATGCGATGAAAATTTTACGCAATGTTCTCCATTTTAACCGCACAAATCAACTTGTATATTATTTCTCCGCGAGAAATTTCGAAGTTTCTTTTTTCTCCGTTCTTTCGATGTTGTCTCATGATCCCTTCCGACAATGTGAGAAATCGCGATAATCGGATAAAAACGCGAAACAGGAAGAAAAATGCGATTTGTGCCGGTCGTCGTCTCGTTACGACGACTTTCGGACTTGAGAAAGAACCGTGACGTTAGCTTTAGCTCGTAAACGTTGTCTCGCCAGTTACCGGGAAAACTTTTACATTGCCGGAGAATTTTTTTCTTTTATTTAACTGGATATCTGATTCCGGTGAGCAAAAAAAACAACAAGGGAAAATTCTCTGTATAGCGAGAAACGGGGAAAGCGAGAAAAAACGAAATAATGCCGCTTATAGCTAACAGGCGAACGCGAAAGTAATCGTAAAAACCGACGCAAAAAAAAAAACAAAGATGTTAAAGACAGTCGGATACGATGCATACATACATATACACCCACAATGTGCATTTTGGCTTTTTTCAATCGCGATTTGCCGCATGACAGCGACGTCGACGAATGTATAATCAACAAATAATCGAATCACTCATCAGAAGCGCTAATCAGAAGGCGAATTTCACTATATTCGGCTGATGTGATTTCGCGCCGGACGTTCGAGGGATCAGGACACGTATTCATTCAGTCGTCGCGGGAGTAACTTTTTTAATAACGTCCGCGTAAACTGCATTACGCGACGACGGAGGAAAAATTGATCCTGTTTTTCACAGCGGATATGCGCGCGCGTGCGCGCGCCAAGTTAATACACGGTTTATAATTCTCAGTTCTGGACAATTTCCGGATCAAACTGAATTACACGATTTGTGCTCTAGCGAGCGTTAAATAAATATGTAGCTAAAATATTGTAAACCATTAAGTTATAGTCATAAATAAAAAAGTTTAATCAATGTTAAGTGCGTACTTCACACGCACGCACACACACATACATATTGTTCATAATCTCTTAATATAATTAGATCTTTACTTCTTTTTGCAATTTAATGTAAATGTGGCATATTTTTATACGTGTAGAATCAAGATTTAGTATAATGTATTAAAATATTGTCTCTCTTTTTCTCGTTTCTTTTTGCATGACGTAAAAATCGCACAAGCAAATATTTAAATAGCTCTAAAGCAACATGCGCATCTCTATTTGATTAATTCTTTTTTGTACACACACACACACACACACACACACATACATCTTTTATATATATTATTTATATATATTCATATATGTACAATATATATACATATGAATAGATTTTACTTTTTAAAAATTCACAAAAAAAAACATGACGAGAAAAGATAACGACGATCCTGGCGCAGGATCAGCATTGCAAACAACTGAAATCCAGCACAGAGATATGCGTTTTCAGCGTTATTAAAAGATCTTTGCAGAATTAAAAAAAAAAAAACCGTTGCAGTTTAAATAGCGCGTATACGAATGCAAACGACGGAAATGCGCATATATGATTTCTCCAATTAAATCTCCTACCGTGCCATCTTCAACAAGATCGTATTTTCTACTTCACGATTGCAATTATAAAAATATCGATGTCACATTCTGTATAATTTATACATGCTACAAAATATCACGGTATTTGAATACTCGTATAAAGTATCGGATGTCGTAAAATCGTTTCGTATAAAATGAAAGCTGCTATACGTAGCAGCGGCAGCACAGCAGCAGCTAAATATAAAAATATTACGACTACAGAAATATTTTTAAACGAGAAAGAAAATAAAATATTTTATACATATATATATATAAAATATGTAACTTTTTTCTAAAATCGAAAATTCAGTTCAGGAAGAGACACAAAATAAAATATTTTTCTGTCATTTAAAAAACAATTGTTTTTTCTGTGTATATGATAGTTTATTAAATCCCATAATATTCTCTCGCAAGATTTGTGCAAATTACATTAGTCGTAACTTTTCCCGTTAGTTTGAAAAGAAAAAGTTGCTCGAGTTTGAATCACAGGCGACGTTTTAAACTAACGCCCACGTCAGCCGTCCGAGTCCTTATTTGTGACGAGAAGTCGGCGACGATGGAGACGCGGAGCGGATCTCGGAAATTACGGAAGTTATGCCGCGAGCTAAAGCGGAAGTGGGAGAAAAAACACGAAAGACGCCAGATGCACTTGAGAACACGAGTTTGAACGACACGAGAACGGTCGATGAGAGAAAGAAGAACGCGGAAGCGCTCGACTGTTTGTTCGAGAACTTCGCTCTCCTCGGGACGCAACACGCAAGTTTCCCTTCTCCTGCTGCTGCAAAATTCTCTCTCTGTGGGCGGCGTACTCTAATCTCACTCGGTGAAAATTGCGAGAGTCCCCGCCGCGACTTTTTAGTTTTTCGGCTGCACGAGACGCGATAATGCACCTGACGAAGTCGCGAGCTGACAGCCGACTGATAACGATGCGGCGTGAACAAGACGAATGAAGAGAGAAAATGTTAGATAGAGAGGAGATTATGCTCGCCAAGTTTTTCCTTCAACGATTAAGGAACACAGCTGTTTCTTGTCGCGCGCACGTATCTAGTCAATACAAGCGATTGTTCCAAGTTGCAAAGCTGTAAAGCTTATAAAGCTTATGAAGAGGTTAAAAGAAGCTTACAGAGAGACATTGCAATATTTTTATAAGTGATATATATATATATATATTGAGATTGGCAAAATGCAAAAAAAGTTTTTTAATTTGAATTTGTGAGAATTTCACAAATGCCCTTCGAAATCAATGCAATTATTTTTTTTCTTATTAAGAGTTAAAAGAAAAAAAATAACTTCGTATTTAATATATCGTTTTCGATTCTAATTTCTCACTTTTTCAATACCAAATTCGTATCGCGTGTTTGCGGAAACACACTACACTGGGACAGTTGCGAGACATCGATTAATAAATCGGGGCGGCGCTTCGTTTCGGTTGGTCACATATTGACACGTGGAGTCTGAATCAGGTTGTCGGTGGCGCGACACCCTGTATGACACCCGATAGACTTATTGCGTGTACAAAGAGCTTCTCTGTGTGTTAGATACATGGAAGGTTGATCGAGCGGCTGTCACCTGTACGACCAATCGCCATACCGAAATTCCTGCTTGCAGTAAACGCGGAGTTCGGTTAGAGAGAGTTACTATATATAGAGTATGTACCTCAAATACCAATCTCTCGGACCATACCAGAATGGAAGCGCGCGATTTCGTGGTGAATCTTACCATCCTCTTAACGAAAATACATACGTGCGATGGACACGAAGTTATTTTAAAACCCGCTCTTCTTCTTCTAAAAAAAAAGAAATATGAAAATTGTCTCTTCGAAATATCTCACACGTCGCTAACTAAAATATAAAGGATTTGATTATATCATTAAAAGAAAAAGCAAAACCATAATTTAGTAAATTATAAAAGCTCTTGTATGTAATGTTGTTTCTTTCTTTTTCTATATAAAAGAGATGGAAATAATGTTTTTAAAGTGTCACACGTTGTTGAAACAGAAAAGAATCGTGCTTGCGTATTAATCGCGAAAGCTTTTACTTAGTTAATTTCCTTTAATATGTACATATTCGTTTGTGTGTGTGTGTGTGCCGCTGCACAAAAAAATATCGCACACGTTTGCGACGTTCGTAGAATTCTCTATGTAAAATTTCACGTCATCGTACATTGAATGTATGAATAAACGTTAAAGCGCATAGAAAAACGTTCGAGGATGGAGCTATTTGCGTTTCGTGTGCTATGATAAAAGCCACTTTAGAACGTAGGCCGATCTCGGAATAAAGTAGTAGTAGTCGTGACTTGTGAAACGAATCCACGAGTCCGTGAAAACAAAATAAAACGCGGCTAGAGAGGTTGCGTCGAGAGAGAAAACGGACGAGGTGCGGACGTTTCTCTAATTACCGGACCGGCCGGATCGTAAAGGCTCTTGCTGTACTGAAAAAGCGAGAAGCAACGACGGGCTCGTTTACGACGTGTCGTGAACACAAGCCGCCTTTTTCTACTGCGCAACAAGAATTCTCGTTAGGACGAGCCAACTCGTGGCAGGTCCTCTGTGACGCGACGAGGAAGAGAGAGAAGAGGAAAAGGGACGAAGGATATTGTTTAACGAGAGCACTTCTGATCCCTCCGGGAGTGGAGTTGACGAACTCTCGTCAAATTCCCGCTATCTTAGCTTGCTACGTCAGCTTGTCATTTTGTTATCCGTCAAATTAATAAGTGGATCAATAGAGAGAGTCGCGCGCATTTGTACTGCGGGGATAATTTGATATTTTTCTCTGTTTGTTGTTGACAAGATTATTTTTCTTTTTTCCGACTCATTGAATGTAACAAATGATCGTTCTCCGTTAATAAATGAAAGAAAAATATTACCTCCGTAGAAATTGAAAGACTTTGGAACCGAAGCGTCTCGATTCAAGAGAAATACTTGACCGGTTCCGAACTCGAATTCTCATTGAGAAGGTAATATTCTATTCGCGTTATACACAAAGAAAAGATCGAAATTTCAAGATAGTAGCGCGCAAATAGCGATTCGATAATAATACAACTTACTCAACAAAGCGACGAGTGATATTTCTCGAGATACTCGGAATGTCTGGCTCTGGCAGCTGGAATGTGACGGTTAAAAGTGAAGCAAACTGCGACGAGGGTGGTGTTTGAAAGGGAGGGTTAAACGAAGGCGGGAAACAGACGCGGGAGGAAAGAGGAAAGTAGTTGTGTAGTCTCTGCCCTCTCGTCGCCTCACAGCCGACTAGTTTTTCGTTAGCTCGTCGTTCCGTGAAATCTGTCACACCCCGCCTGTGGCCTACAGCCCTGGACGATATCCCTTCGGTAACCATCGTCCCCGGCGCGCGTGTACAACATGCACACGCGTCGCCGCGCGCACCGGTATGTTTGCATACACACACACACACACACACACACACACACATCCACTTGCACGAAGTCGGCGTTTATATATCGGGTGTGCGCTTTGACAAGCGCACCGTTCGACGCAGTCATTCACCGACCGCAAACGTTCTCGATTGGCCGTGCTCGGCGACCGAACCGCCGCCTTGATTCAGAACGAGGTTACCAACTCCGGCATACAACGCCATCGCCGCCGGCAGCACATCACGTAAGGTAAGCAAAGCGCCCAGGTGAACCCTGAACGCATGAATGTGGCCTCGTAATTACGCATGCTCCTGAAAAGATGAGAGTGGAGTTTACGTACTCCAAGGAGCGATTTCGCTCGCGACGAAAATTGTTTGATTCAAGTTGTTTTCCTATTTTGATTTCCAAACACGGAAGTCAATCTCCCTTTTGACAGTACCTAACTCCTAAGATCTTAAGTCCTTAGACCCAGAGTAGAGTATAACTTCGAGCTTCTTCTTGAGACCGCCAAATACTTTCAGAAAGAGAAATGGACATTTCTCGCGAGTATTTTGTGTCACATGAGTTCTTCCGGATATTTAGATAGTGACAATCAAGGATACTTGATTGGCGACTTCGTAAAACTATTATTGCGATCCAGAAGAAATATAAAACATACTAAAAAATTGCAAATTATACAAATAATAAAACAGAGCAGAGAACTTCAAATTTGAATTTTGCTTTAAAGCTCTAGCAGTTCTAATTTTTACTTAAGAAACTGTCCGTTTTCTGTTTTACATTTTAAGTCTAACTTTACTCTGTAAAATCAAAAACGCTCGGAAACTAAATTCAAACTAAGAGAACGCAAAATTTTGACTTGGCCGCGACGCAATCGACAATCGACCTCGTTCTGAATAATCGATTTCGCAATTCGCCCCGATAAGCATACTTGAAACACTGGCCCACGTGTCAGAACGAACAGAGTTTATAATGGCTCCCAAGATGCTCGTTTAGTTTCTCGACATAAATCCAAAGAGGCCAGATTATCGGAAACTAAAAAAACTACGGATTTTGTCGCGGTACGCGAGGATTTACATATCTCTCTCTCTCTCTCTCTCTCTCTCTCTCTCTCTCGGAAAAATCGCTGAATATTTCGCGAGATAATCTCGAGATATGCTGCATGAGGATTGAGGACGCAAGTCCGCGTGATATCTGCGACGCAAAGCGTATTGAGAGAGATAAATATTAAGTAGATCTCGTCTGTCTCTAGGAAAATCTTCGTCTCCTTGGAGCAGGAGACGAGGATTTCAACAGAGCTTGATCGAACGGTGTTCTTAGACGTAGATTGAACAAAACGCGCAAAGTCATTGTGAAGATACAACGAAATCACCAATCTTTTCATAGAAAAAAAATAGAAAAAAACTTAAATAAATGATTGACGCAATGAGACAATCGTCACTTGTACGCACTCTTTGCACACAGTTCGTCCTTCGTTCGTGCGATTGCCTTCTAACTGGGTTATCTACATCGGATTAACACGAGCTAAGTAAATATTGAACATACAAGGGAACTTTGCCGGAAAGAGAAAGCTACGTACTATCTTCGGGGAGACAAACGCACTTATGTGTAGACACATACACGTGTGTTTAGTTCACGAAAAGGATAAAGCTGCCGTGTACACCGAATAGGAGAACAAAAGGGGTTCGTTGGAATTGTTACAGCGTTCGTTCAAATACACACGTAAGATTAGAAGCAATAAAGCAACCGCGGATGTTATATACGCGGGTAAGTTTCGTCGGGAATACGTTCGCGGAATTTCCGACCGAAAGGCTAACATTTTGGATGGAGCGGATGAGAATCTTGTAGTATCTGAAACGTGAAGTCGTCAAGAAGTCTTGTCGGAAGGAAGCCCGAAATCTCCTGCGGGATTAAGACGTCGAAAGGAACAGAATTTCGATATTTCCACGACGTCGACGCAAAAATTGCTTCTCGATGACGGGAGAAAATACTCTCTCACATGTAAACCGCAAAAAAAAAAAAAAACGTTTCATGTATCATGTGATTTCGGAGCTACTTATCGTAGAATTTAAATAATAAATTCCGCTATACGTTTCCGTTTTTGCAGATAGCATCGTTCTTTTTTTGCAAATGCACCACTTGCAAATAAATTGAACATTTTTAAAATATTAACCTCGCACGTGCGGGATGTAACGTTATACGAACTTGTAAATTTACATATTTTTTTGTTTATCGCGCGTTATATACACGTGCAAGAGATCTTCATGAATACATACGTCGTTTGTATTCACCATCTCTTACACATAGAATTATAGGAATAACCTAGTTGCACGTGTGGGAGAAACATCTGCAATTTATCTGAATTTCTCCGCCAACTTTTCACGCTTTCCTTTTCGGAATGAACCTTTGTGTAGAAACAAAATGGCATAACTCATGTTTCGTCGTTTGGGAGAAACAAAAGGGGAATTTTATCAAAGCCGCACGATATGCACCGCAGGTGATTTATTATAAATTCTCTCTTTGTCATTACGCCGCGAACGTTCGTAACACGAGACACGTTCGCAAAAGACATTTCATATCCACCACCAGGATTGCAAAGTACATAGATCGCGCGAAGAAGAAAAAGGAAGCAATTGCAGCGCTACGGGGCAATATATCGATAGGCGTATATCTTTTCGCGAGTTCGTGTCGGCAAACACGAGTTGCGCTTTCTCGCCGCGCTGGTAGCGCCGATATATATTCCCTCTTGACGTCCCCTGTGTATTTATGTATATCGCATTATGCACCTGTGACGCGCAAGAGTGTTGGTAAACACAATACGTGTACGTGTGGGGTATGGTATGGTGGAATGGCGTTGGTATGGGATAAGGCGGCCTGGTAGGGGCGGTTTAGACCCTATCGATCACAAGCTTCGTCCACGACACATAACGTGCCTCCCTTGCTTCGCTTCGTAACCTATTTCTGCAGGTCTCGAACGATAGAGAAAGAGAGAGAGAGAGAGAGAAGGAGGGAGATGGAAAGCAAGCGGTGAAAATCGTAAGGGTTGGAAACGAAAAAGTAAAAGCGGCGGAGGTCGTCGATCATGCGGATCGTTTCGACATTTCTTCGATGTATTTCCGCGTAATGAACAGCTCGAATTTCCGAATCACCGGCCGAGCTTGAAACCGAAAAGCGATAAAAAAAAAAAAAAAAAAAAAACGGAAGAGCGTGTAATCGTGCAATGCTATTACTCCGAGAGATTAAAAATCGTTCGCATCGCATAAAATGCGCTCTTCTGCGACGTGACATTTGATATGCCATTAAATTTTGATTAGACGTTTAAAATATACGCTTGTGATATAATATAACTGCTTGTCGAGATATATATATCATAATAATTAATTGCTCTCTATAATTGCTTGAGATATATACAGATATATTATATACAATATATATATTTTCTAAAACAGAATGTTTTCAATATTTCATGTTTCCTACGCATAAAGAAAATATTATATTTTTTATTATCACACGGCAATTAGAATCTTCAAACATAATGTTATTTTTAAATTTCGAAAAGACATTTTTAAAGCTTCTAAATATTCTTCAAAAAATATGAAAAATACGATATACGTAATCCAATTGCTTTCGAAAAAATTCGTATTTTAGCGTATTATATCGAGGTAAGCAATGTATACCGTTCTGAATGAACGCATTGTCCGAAATCTTATTCTTTAAGGAAAAACGACTGGTATTATTGTTCAAAAATTCTTTTGATAATATTTATTTTTTTTAAGTATACTTATTTAGAATTTATTTATTATTTTATTAAATTTTAAGGCCGATTTACGCGCTTTTATAATTTTCCATAATCCGTGATCGTTCGAAGAGAAAAATTTTTATGACGGGTCATATATATCGTCGGCAAAGACCAAGAATGCCGCGGAAATAATATAATAGCCGTAGTTGTGAATGCCGTCCAAGAAATGTACGGGGCCAAGCAAGCACACCGACTGAACAAATAGAATAGACGTATTGTACAGTACATTGTTACGAACATGTCTTGCGTTATTATTTTGTTCAAAGATTATTTCAACGCGATGCACCGTGTAGTGAAAAGAAATCGATCTATCAAAAAATAATATTTTAGTTTTGCGATAGAGAATCGTAATATATATATATATATATAATACCAATTAAAAGTTTTTTTCTGAGCAAACAACAAGAATTATTTCTTCCAAAATAAAAAGCTCATTTATCACATTGTGCGGTATAAAACGCAAACAATTTTATGAAAAACTACAACAGTCAAATGTTATTTCACGCAAACATTTACATGCAAGATTGTGAAAATTCTTTTACTTGTAAAAATTCAAAACAAGAAACTCGGTATTGCTTTTCAAAATAAATATAAAATAAATGATATAAATAAATCGAAGATATCAGCTGTATTTTAGTTAGCGTATGATCATTCTTTCTATAATATAGTCAAAATAATTCAATTACGCACGTTGACATTATATGTATATATAGGAGTATTCGATTTACAGTAACGACGTAATCACATACTTCGATAGCTCGCTGTGAGTTTGAATGATTGTTTCGTTGGGACAAACTGAACGATCGATCAATGTAATAATCACGTTTCGCCATAAGCACTTGAGACCGAGAAAATAGCAAATGCGATGCAAAAGGGTATCCTAAAATAGATTATTTATTTTTCTCAGACATTAAATATATAAATGCGTTCAAGAATTTTCAATATCTCGCCAAACACACACATTTTGGACTCCTTCGATCTGCTATACGCACCGGTGTAAACCAATCAATCGTACTTACTAGCTCTATGTACTTGATTGATCAAAGCTCCGCACAGATACACGCGCGTACACGTTCTGCCACGTTCTGAGAGATTTGCGGGATATTAGTTTGTGCAAAGTCAAGCTCACGAAATCAGAAATCCATTTCAACATGTTTATCAGCTATTGTCGATTATAACGTTGTCAAATGTAAAACATCCGCCCGCATATCAAAATTAATTGATTGCGATAAAAATTGTTTCAATGCGAGATTTTAGTCTAATGCGAGAATTTATCACAAGAACTTCTATTTTAACATTACGAAACGACATTAAAAGACAAATAGTTACTGCGAAAAGAGAGAAAAATGCCAGTTGTGACAACCGAAAGACGAAACAATTCGAATAATCGAGAATAACAAGCAGAAGCTATCAATCACGGAGAGAGAGAAAGGGCCTCATCTATTGTTCGTAGCGTCTGCTCGGATTATCAGCGACGTAAAGGGGATGATGAAAGTAAACCCTGTCCCGTCCGCGTTAACTTATGGCTTGCTTTGAAAAATATTTATATGTACACCGGCGGCGCGCGGGGTCTTTAACGGTAACAAAGACCCCGGCAGCGCACACTACGACAGTATCTATACATAACTGTAAAAAATCAATATATCTCTGTACGTTTTTTTTCTGCACACGACGCGCGCGCGCGCGCGCTTAACTTACACGCGGCTGTGCGTTTTTTTAAAAATATTCACCCTTGCTTTCACTCGGTAGCGAGTCCGCGGCCGTCGTTGTCGTCGTCGTCGTCTCGCGTGCGTGAAAAATTCAGGAATCGATATGCACCTTAACTACGACGTAATGTCAGACGTGTCAAACTCGTCCCGCGACATCGTAATGATGGATGACGAAAAAAAAACCCGCGCGTGTGACGTTTCTTGCTCCGTCCGTAAACTCCGTTCGATTTCGTAACACGAGTGATAATAATCGCGTCGGATTTTTGTATACGATAGAAACAAATAAGTATAGAGTATAAAAATATCTCTTGCACGTTGAATAGCGTCTAAATATGTTTAACACACATTATCTACGTTGCTCGCAAAGCGGCTGGCAATTATAAATAAAACTATTTCTCTATACGCGTTTCACGTGTATGTGTGTGTTTGTGATATAAAAAATAAATTTCTTAAAAACGAATTTTTTCCGAACGAGCAAAAATAACTCTCACGCGCGATACATAGAAATCGCTGGACATTTTTGCAAACTTCGTTTAACAGGATTACCTTCGAACGCTATACATCCCCTCGTCGTCTCCTCTGTGCGACCACGACCGCGAAAAACTTTTGAATCGCGCACACGTATGCGCGATTTCCCTCTACTCAAAACTTTTCGTTCAAAAGATCGTGCGGATGGCAAAAAAAAATATACATATCGCAATTTTGATCTCCTGCGAGACTCGTTCGTGATTTACGCGTTTACTGTCCACGCGTTGGCTGTCCATTTCGCGGTTAAAATGTGTATGCCAGAGCGTGAATATTCAAAAGTTCGCTATGGCTGCGCCGAATGCATAACGACTGGATTAATGTCAAGCCCCGCGTCGCTCTTCATTTTTGCAGATGCACTTTTTTTTGGACATTTCCAGTGCGCGCCGCGTGACGCACCTACGTATATATTCGCAAGTTTTTCCAGAAAACGCGCGTCACTCTCGCACATCCCCGTCATTTCTGTTTCTGTTGTTAACGTCTTTCTTTCCTTAGAATATGAAAAAATGAGGGAAATTAAGGAATTTGTTGTTTTTTGCAAAAAAAAACAGTAGGAGAATGCTAGTTTCTCTCAAAAGAGTAAAAAATAAACTATTCCAAAGAAATAATTTGCAATTTCTCCGTTAAATTGCTAAATTTATTCTCTCATTTTTATTTGCTTTATTTTTTACTAATCTTCGTCTCTGCAATGAGTACGCGGTTGTTTCTCTTTATCCCGGTTTACTCTTTCTTTCGTTGCTACATGATGTGAAAATATATGAAATGGATGCAGCGCGTGCGAGATTGAGATTAATTCCAGATTACCGAAGCAATCGAGAGAAAGTAGGAGATCAAGGAGATTTACATCTGTACTAACCGTGTCATTTGAGTTTTTGCTATCCTTTCGCGGGTTCTCGTTCGTTTTTACGATGGATTACGGGCGCAAACGCGTCGGTCGGCTTGTGCGTTAATCGAATTTGGGTTAACCGGATTGCGCGAGAGAGACTGCGCTTGTTATTTATTTCGCATTTATTATGTCGACGATATATACATATACGACGGTCTCGTGTGAAGACGCGTGTGCACAAGTGACGTCGACTCGATGAATGAGATACGATTTGACATGTCGCGCACGCGATCGTCGACTACGATAACGCCGCGGAGGTACTTTCGCGTATTATTAATTAATTAGCGCGGAAATTAACATATCAGTGAATTGACGCGACCTACAAAACATTATTAGCGATGTCAAGTTAATTGCCGCGTACACGAATTTCGGGAAATGATCATGCATGCATTATACGCAAGTATATTAACATTAGCCGAGTATCAGTTGATTATATCTGATATTCCGAACTGCACATTTGCAAAATAAACGTAGATGTAAGTTAATTTCAATTTTTAACGAAAAGTGAATAATTTTAACGAAAAGTTCATTGTTTCTGTTCGCGTATTTTTTTTTCAGAGAATATGTAGAGATGTATTTTTACGTGGGTGTATTGTTTTTTTTAAAAACTCGGAAACGTAATAGTTCTCTTTACAAAAAAAAAGAACATTAACGCGGATTTCCTTCTCGCGAGACTGACATACGCGGATTAACGTGGTAATTTCCGGCGTACGGAAGATTCTCGCTACGACGAACTCTCAGTAAACGTATCGCGCGACATTTCCGCTGTGTCGGATACCGATTTTCAAGTTTCTCGGAGAAAGTCGCTGCCAGATCGGTCGTTAGCGGGATAACACGCGACGCGCGACGAACAACGCAATCTCGATCAGATTTCAGAAAGATTCCGAGGTATTTCGATAGAGATGCGCAGAGAGCATAGAGGAAAGTATCTTTCGAGAGATAGAAACGACAATGTTCCGTATAAATTTACAGGACGTTCCAAAACCGGAAATTTCTTTAACAATAGATCAGCTAATTTGAACATTTTTTCTTTAGCGAAAATGTTGAGATGATTTCTGATGACTGAAAAAAGAACTGTTTTTCGCAAATTGTATGCTTTGAAAAATAAAATTGATAAAACAACTACTAACTTCGTTTAAACTTCGTTTTACGCAATGAAAATAAAAGATCAAAAAGTAACGAATGATAAATTGTAACAAATAATAAATTTTCTCAACTTTTAACTTAAAAACAAATTGAAATTCAAAGTCAACCAGCAGAATCTATTATTGAAGGGAACATCTTATGATTTTGGGACGCGCTGTATCGTATAAAACTACAGATAAGCGGAAGTGTCATATTCGCAGATGGTCGCTCGTATCGTCGCAGTATCGACAGTGCATGAAGGACTTTCTCCTATCTCTTTTTCTCTTCTCTTCATCAATATATTGATAGAACGCGAATAAAACGTGTATTTCGACGAAATACCTACATGCCCCGCGTATTTACAAGTAGATTTTTTTTATCGTCAAACGATCGCGTTGCATCTCTTTTCTCTCCCTTTCTTTCTTTCTCTCTCTCATCCGATCACTGATTCTATCATCCGTTTTATTTCGGTCCTACAGCACCTCGTTCAATCAAACAGTGTAAAACACTTTAGAACTGGTTTATAACCCGCGAACGTGCAGTTTATAACGCGTAGAATTGCTGCTGCACGGCGGCTACATAGAAATAAATGTTTGAGCACTGTAATTGATGGGACGTGCATTCTACTAATGTGCCGCTTTAGCATCTTTTTCAAAAGTTTGCTTTAAAATTACCGAAAAGTAAATATTGTAAAAGTTATCGCTAATGAATCAATTTCAGTTTATTTCCGTAACGAACACACTCTTGTGTCAAAATATTATACTTCCGCGAAAAATTTCCTAAATTCTCGCGCAGCGCTTTAATTTATTTCTTTAATCTATAATAAACAGATTGGCGCAATGAAAAATATTAATTAAAAATATAATATTAAAAATCTTAACAAATACAAAATATAAACCGGAAGATGAGATTAAATCGCAAAAAATATTGAAATTGATTTCTTTCACATACAAAATACACGTGCAATATGTGCACGTAGTACACGTTACATATTTGAAGTTTGCGGTAGCCTGACAGATGAGATGTATCAGTTCTCAAGATACACTAGTTCGTTCAGCCTGCATACCTATATCGAAACGTCAGAAGCGAGGAAGTTTCTTCCACACAAATAGTGTTCTTATATATAGCTGAGTGATGAAAGATTCAGAATACATTTAAAAATTGTTGAAAATAGTAACGTTTCTTCGATACATATCGCTTGGTGAAAACTTATTTTTATACCGTTTTTCTGCATTTAAAACGAAACCGTTTGAAGTCTTATAAAAATGCACGAAAACCTAGTGAATTCACATATCGAGCAATTTCGAACGCTGTCTATATAATAATATACGCCGTGTAACCGTTACTATTTTTAAAACTAGTATTTTTTCCACAAAATAATTTTTTTGTGTTATTTATATGAAAATAACAACGTGTATACTGCTGTTCGTTTACACAATATGATAAAAGACACAAAAAAAAGTAGAAAAACATCAATTCGCAAAACATGCTATACCGAATATTTCTCGATTATACCACGAATATTTTTAAAACCGAATTTGCGAGCGATTTTCCGTCGAGCAGATATCGAGCGCACGTATCAAACTTTAGAGACTAATCGCTTTTCTCCAATCTCGCAAAATAATTGTCACGCATCTCGAACACCCGGCGAACATCGGCGCATATGTAATACACACAGATACATCGGAGAAACGATCTCATCGGATGTGCACAACATGTTTCTCCGGCGAGGCGCATTCCGCACAAATTGCGCGCCACACGTGGCACGTAATCTGTTCGTGCGAAAAGCAGCTGCGATACGAAATCGCTTACCTCTCGGGACGTAGTGCTCCACGCGACATGACGTCGTGACTCGTCGAAGGGAACGATAAGGGCGTCTTCTTGGCTCGTCTTTCCACACGTAACATCACGTGTAACGCCACATACAAGGGCAACTAACGTGAGCGTTTCCGAATAGAATGTGCACGAACTAAAATCTTCCCCCTGTTGTGTCTTATCACGACAGCCCTGCGTGTTACGGATGATCGGTCCTTCACTTCGCTAGCGATTCGTAAGTACTCGACTGATTCCGCGAGTCTTCGCTATCTTTGCCTACGCCCATCGGACGAAAACAAACACGACTAGTAGAAAAATATCAAAACACTCTACCTTGAGTTTTCGAAAACATTATTCCCGCGTAATATCACAAAAGAATAAAACGGAAAATTTTAAGTTATTTCAATCTCATCGACGTGTAATATATGCGTGTACGTATGTGCGTATGGTTAAAATTTCAAACTTTAATAACGTGAAAACTCTTGCAGTTTTCTCATATAGTGATCGAGCAACACGAGTTTTTATTTTTTATCACGTTGTACTCGGAATGAAAAATTTTAAATGTCAAAATAATAAACTTTAATATTACAGTTACCTACGACATACCATACTGAAAGAGCGCGAATAAAGAATAGCAATGAGTGCTAGTAGAAAAATGTGATCTTATCCTGTGAGAGTAGCCAGCGAAGGCTTCTTTCTCCGAATTCGTTCTACGTGCAAAACAGGGAGAATTGCAATTCGTACAAGTGCGCGCAATCACAAAGTCCCGGTCTTACACAGAAGCGGCACAACTGTGAGTTCTTTGAGCCTGCGCGAAACGAGAACACGTCGAAGAACAGTTCAAAGACAAAGGGGAACGTTAGATTAATATGAAACGATAAGAAAAGGGGGGTCGCACTCGAGCGACCGTGAAGATTATCTCCGTCTTGGTGTATCACGATTGTCGGGATGAACGAGCGATGTTTCATTTTCGAATGACTGCTGCTTGCTATGTACGTACGCGCGATAAAAACTGATACATATGCCGTTAGAAAAAGGAACCGGTAGGATATTCGTCGCAGTGCACTGTAATTTCTCTTTCTCTCTCTCTCTCTTTTTCGCCAGCGAGTTTGTCGATCTGTTCTCGCTCTTCGTCCTCGTTTTATATCGATGACCCATTGTGACACATATTTAGCCGCTGAACGCTTTAATTGGAACAAGCAGATACGTCGTAACGTGAAATCACTACATGTAACAGAGCGACGTATCCGGAATAACCTCGTCTCTGGAAAAATTCGTCCGCTTTGTGTCGGTTATTTGTTGCGTTTCATTTGTACGCGGCACTTTCAAAAGGTATATAGATTTTAATCTTGCTCGTGCTCATTCGAGTTGAGTGACGTAAATTCGTTTAATAACATCGCACGATTATTTTGATTAATGGAAAATTCAATCAGCATGTAAGTCAAAATTAAAAATCTTTTATTGAAAATCTAGAATATTCTAATTTTGTTTGTACGTTGAAACGTTTCAATTAAATGTTTCTTACGATTTCAATTCGACGGTAAATATCAAAGATATTATACCGAAAAATTGTGTGCGTCTAGGGGTTGTATAAGAAAGCATATTAAAATCCACAATGATATTCGACGCGAATCCGCAGTTTGCTAACAGAAAGATGAAGAGCTCAAGCGTTTTGTTCCGATTTTGCAGTCCGTAAATTTAATTCCTGCACAGGTATTACGAGCCATTTCATCTTTTGTACGAGAAAATCCCAGAGGGATGACAGGGTTGCGTCCCGAGCACACGGGAGCTAATTAATTACATCCGCAAATGCAGCGAATTGCAACAATTAAAGTTTCAAAACAGACAAAATTGAATTGTTCCTGGCAAATACGACTTCTCCGAATGTAATCACGACTGATTTATCCACGCGGATTTATCGTGCAGACAATTACGATAATATTATACATTGCGGCGAATATTTAAAAAATCTCTTGCTTGCGAGATATACAAGACAGTAATTAATCTTCTAAAAAACGCAAATCACTCGCTGCACAATGCACATCTCCTATACTGCTTTTACAAATTGAATGAAGAAAATAACACGATATACTTCTCGAATATTTTAACGCGTACAAAAACGGTCGTAAAATGCGTAAAATATTCTAGGTCACTTCGATGTTAATTAATTCGGTAATTAATTCGTTTCCACGCGCGATACACACGGACGACGAAAACACGTAACATAGTATTCGGTAGAATCGATATTGGCGCTTTGCTGCAATTGAGATTGCGAAATGTGTAACGCTCGTCCGCGAAAGAAATTCGCATTGAAAACATCACGTTAACTACGAATCCTAGTTTCTCTCTCTTTCTCTCTTTCGTGACGCGGTTAACCGAGTTATAATCCATTCCATCAACTACCACGTGGGGAAGGGAGTCATATGAACAGAGACGAGCCAGTCGTCACATGTGCGTCTTGTTCGAATGCGGCATGTGGCGCGTATGCGATACCTCGATAAAACGTAAAATCACGTTAAACGTTACGCGCGGCGACGAATCAACCTTCCACCCGAATCGCCGTGAAACAACATAGATTAAAAGTCCATCACGAAAATTCTATTAACCACTCCGTTGCAGCAGTGTTGTGAACGAACGCGCTATCGCGTTTTCCGGATATGTATCCGAATTTCGTTACAACAATGCGATTCCCACATCGTAGAAAAAAATCGTATCGGGAAAATAATCGTATTGTATAAAAATAATCTCGCTCGGGAACAAACAAACCAATTTCGCGGCCTGATTCGGCGAGACTCCAACAAATTCGAATATTATTTGCAAAATTCAGAGGTTTTATCTCTTCATTTATCGTAATTTCTATTTTTTGCTTTCTTTTTCTGTCTTTCTCTTTTCCGTAGGAAAGATATGTAATGTGTTTTCCTATACAGTCGGGTCAAATTAAATATTAATGATTAATAACACGTGACGACGGATGAGATTTATTGCTTGAAATTAAGTGGCTAAAAAATGCGCGTTTCCGACTTTCTTTTAAAAAGATAGAAAGCAAATTAAACGTGAAATGCAGTTGTGCGCTCCTCGGTTCTATCGTTGAATGTGAAGATTGCTGTCGGATGTAACTCCGTGCGCGGTTACTATTTGCATTATTTAAACGAGACGTAACGTTTTCGGTGAGAAACATCCGGAAAATGTAACGCGTCATAAATGCACAGTGCCCAAAACCTTTCCCCTGCGAGTTTCGCGAGATTTTGTGGTCACGAGATATTTGCTGGCGGTTTTTTTATTTTCAAAAATGTCTTCCATTACAGAAAACCGTATATTTTCCGCGTGTGCTTGTTAACAAAAATGGATCTAATAGAGAGAGATGTAAACTTTTGTTTACATTAGACCACTATATAGAATTTTTAAAACGTGGAATAATTTCACAAATTGTATAATATTTGAAATCAGCGGAACGCAAAATTTTGTTATCAGTTTGCCAGAGCGCGATTTAACTGTTCGTCCTTTTATTAAGCGATAGCGTGACTGTGAAAGTAAAATTTTCAACAAAAAGGAAAATTACAAAAAATAAAAAAAATCACTTTACACGTAAAATAGCAGCTTCGTGCGCAAATGAACGCAAACGTACGTGTATTCGCCGACCAGTATTACACAATTACGTAATTGAATCCGTGCGCATTCGTTTTTGCCATATGACCTGTATTACCGTTGTCTCGATTACACATCCAGCAGATTCTTGTGCGAAATGAGTATGAGAAATTT
Organism: Pseudomyrmex flavicornis; assembly: GCA_014825475.1. NCBI lineage: Eukaryota > Metazoa > Arthropoda > Insecta > Hymenoptera > Formicidae > Pseudomyrmex > Pseudomyrmex flavicornis. The sequence continues at coordinate 226,455 of QVNW01000034.1, forward strand.
CACAGGTGGGACGGAGGGAGAAGAAAACAAAAACCTGCGATAATCTTTACTCCATTTTACCTCGTGAGAAATATTATTTAAACGCTCGTAGACGAGAATAGAGAACGTTAGATTCGAGATAAAACATAATACTTTTCCACCGAATATAGCGTATAAATTTATTTAAAACAAAAAATATTAGGTAGTATATATTTTGTTTTCAATTAAAATATACACGGTTTGCGAATGCGCGATAACTAAACACAATATAACGCAACTGTTATTTGAGTTTCGATGTTTAATTATGTTATTGCGTGCGCGCGGAGCTGTGTATTTGCAAATTTCACCGTAGTTAATCAAATGTGTGTGCGGCAGGGATGAAATATGGCGTTTGTCACGGCCAAATTAAAACCTCTCTGTACATAATGTGTTACAACAGCGGTCGAAAGTAAACCAAAGAACGCGAATGGAAAAAAAAAAATAACACACAGTGAAAACAAAACACGCCATGAAAATTGGAATACAGAGATCATAGAGAAGAGTTTTCTAACGTGCGCGGAGTTGAAATCGAGATGCATTAAATTTCGAGGACAGAGTTTGCGGAAATATACAAACGCGCGCGCGCGTGTGTAACGTAACCAGGAGGAAAGCTTTAAATTCAGCACGCGATACGCTTCTGGAAAAAATCTAATTGATTTTTCCAGAGTCATATATATATATACAAATTAATCTGTATTCTCCGATCAAACTGAATAAAAATTCGGATAAGTCGCGTAAGCTTGCTTTGCTTGATTAAAAAAAAAAGTCCCGATTTGTATTACATCACTCGAAAAACTTGTGTTCAAACGAAAAGCGACTCGCGAGAAGTCGAATTAAAAATATTTTCGGATAACCGCGCAAATGCGATTAGGTATATGAATGTTCTCGATTTCGAGTCGATTTCGCAGTGGTGTTTTCAGCGGAATAAAAATATTTTTTTAAGCTGATGCGTATAACCACACTGTGTTACAATATTTGTGGACAGAAATATATGCAATTGAAATGCAGAAAAGATTCTCTCCGTCTCGGTGTAACCGGGAGATTAAAAACCAGAGATTACCTGGGTAGTGAATTTAAAAACGATGTAAGTTACACGCGGCGGTGTATGCGTTGCATCACGACATATTTCACTTTTCATCTGAAAATCAAACAATGCGAGCGAAATAACCGGATCGGTGTTCGGACGGTGTTGCTGAACTCACACACAGTCCTCCCGCGTTTATTGAATTATCCATTGTCGGAGTGTTTATTGTTTCGTAAATTCGTATCCTCGTTATAATTACAATCGTTCGGTATTATGCGAACGATGCGAGAGGAGAGAAGAAATTTGTTGTTTACGTTTGGAAAATATTCGCTGTTTACAGTTACATTCGCATGTATTTTCCGTATTTTAATGCGCGCATTTGCATTATTTAGTGAGCGCGCGAAAAAAATATTCTTCATAAACCGCGAGAGCGTTACGTGCGGCAAATAATTATCATAAGAGCGAGTCAATGCGAGAAAGGACGCAAATATTACAATAACAAAATAATAATAATAACGCGTTAATTAAGGATGAAAATCTCATCGGATTAATTTTGTCAGAACTCACTTTTATCTCTGGTCGATGGGTATTCCGGCGGCGTCCTGTTTCGAAACCGCGGAAAAAATTTCTGTCGACGGCGAGAGTTGAGCGTGTGTGGTCTTAGGTTAATCGACACGTGGGGAAAACCGTTCGTTAGACATTGTCCGGGATAAATCTACACCGGAGGAAACATAGGAGTTTGAGACTTGACACGTGTGTCGGGGGGGGAGGGGAAGAAGGAGGAGGTGTATCGCCTCGCGTTATATAGAAAGCATCGCGTGTGATTTAATGGGAAAAGTTCGCGGTTCGTGCGGCACCAAGTAAAAATCGACGTCACCTTTCTCCGGTTTCTCTATCGGCCCGCGAACGATCGCGAGGAAGATGCATGGCTGAATAATCACGTGCGTTAGAAGAGGGAGATCCCGACTTTTCTACCGCGCCGCGCATGTCGGCTTCCTTCGCGTACAGGAGGTTGCCGGCTTCCTCACAGAGTACGACGGTATGCAGGACAGTAGGTCACTATCAACTTCTCGGTAAACCGCCAGTTCTCCCCTTCCCCGACTTATTTTCTTCCTCCTCTTACTTCCTGCGGATTGTGTCTCTCGAATTGCCGCGCGATATTTCGAGGGAAATCATTCTCATTTCGTTACAGAAAAACTTTTAATCACCAATGTGCGCGTATTCTTTAAATGTACGTATCTCTCTTTAACAAAAAATTAAATTATAGCAAAATATAAAATTACTCGAGGCTGCATTGCGTCCGTTTTTTGAAATTTGTGTTTCCGCAAAATTGATTTTAGCGTGAAAACATTGACGAGTCAATGTAGATGAGTTTTTTTAGGATTTAGATTTCTTAGAGAGTTACAGATCGATTAATTACTAAGCTAAAACGGTGATTATAGAGCGTTGATGAATAAAAAAATAACTATTTCTCGAAGAGAGAGCTAAAATACATTTAGATAGCTTTTCTAGAAATTCAATTGATCGTATTGTTGTTATATTATTTATGTCAGCACATGCAGACTATTAACAACTGTGCGTGAAGAGACATATCGCTTGTTATATGGCATGTGATATTCCTGATATAAATAGATAGAAGTTTTTCTCACGCTCTATCTTTCTCTCCTTCGTACAATTCACACCTCGTTCTGTTAGAACTTATTTTTACTGTCAGACGAGAATCCGAGAATCGACAATGGCATCAAAGTCCGTTTTTTTTTTCTCGCGAGTAATAATTTTCGCGAGAGAGATGACTTTCTCGTCATCATCGCGCGACCTGTTTGAAGTGTCATTTATCTCCCATCGCGGATCTTCCCTTCCTTTTCATCTTCTGATATCGCTCGAGGCGTGAGTCTCGCTTCCTGTATCCGCGATGTCGCGGATACATCTTCTCCGCCAAGCGGCTCTTCTGCTCATCCTCCAACTGACGCACATGTACATGTATATACACATGCCTTTCTACCGTTTTTTCACTCTTCCTGTCGCTTTCTCTCTCGCTCGCGTGCTCATTCACAGACTTTGTTTGTCGACTCTTCGCTTTTTCTCTGTTTCTCTCTCTCTTTCGCTTGCTCCGTTGCTCTTTCTTACCGTATCTCTTCTCCTCGTCTTATTTTCCGTTTCGCTTCGTCCTACACGTGCTCGTCGATGATCTCTCGTCGGGTGCCGTTTGTTCCTCTCGCGAGCGAAGTCCTCTCTCCACTCTCCTCTTCCACTACCTTCTAGTGCCTTCCGTAGCGGGACTTTACGTATGTCCGCGAAGATAAGTTCTTCGCCGCTCGCATTCGCGCTCGACATGTCGGATCGTCCGAAATTCGTCAGCAAAAACACGCGAATCACCGTGCGAACGGGACTGTCGCGCGTTTCTTTCGAGAAAGAAGTTCGCGATACGTATCTCGTATGTGAATAACGTGTGCTCGTCAAGTTCTCGGATTATTGAGATTTGAAATCACCGTTAAAAAAACGAAATAACTCTTCTTCGTTGGAATTGTTGTCTGCGAAAGGAAGTTTATAGTGCGCGCGGATAGTTCGGATTTCAGGAGATCGACAACTTCTTTCTTCGTCGTTACTTCAGATCTTGTAAGTCTTCCATTGATCAAGAGAAGAGGTTTTAGGAAAAATAAGTAAAGAAGAAATCTTTGATGTGATAATTTCGAGTTTGCACTCACACATACACACGTACATGAAATTCACATATTAATATATCAAGCATGAGACATCGTGTAATTAACGTAACGTTTCCTAGATAAGGATCTGTTATTTCGCGTGAGATGCTTAAATAATTCAACAAATAATATATATATAATGATTCTTTAATTATCTTATAAGCTCAGCGCTTTTATCAAGTGCATGAATTTATGCTAATTCATTATGTATTCCTTTTCATAAATTAATTAGACTAATAAATTTCGAAAGTACATGCAATTTACGCGCTACACAAATTTGGTGCAAATAATTAAAGTACCTTGTTAATTCTTTTTTGTTGGCGCAATAAATATTAAAAACATTGCGTCAAAAAATATACATTTAAATTTATTAAACAGCGCGGCTCACGTATTTATTAACAATTAATAAGCTTGGAACATTTTTTTTTTTTTTTTAATTAACGCAATGTGAGTGTCACGCAACACTCATTGTATAAATAAGATTCGTGATTAAATCTAGTAATTAACGCTAAGTCTGATATTTATTTATTATTCCGATTCATTTGTCGCAGATGTTTGTTTCATCTCTCTTTCGAAATCTTTCGCGTGATGTCCGTTTCTTTTTTTTCTCTCTCGTATGCGAAGTCTATCGCGCCATAAAAGTCGTACGTTTCCAAGAAAGTTACAGCAAAATTTGCTAGGCATTCGCGTCTGATGCGAGATTATACACCGCAGTTCCGAGACCCGATGCATCATGCATGGACCTTCTCTATCTCCCGAGATAGACAGGGTGTCGCGTCACTACCGGCAGACACTTTCTGCCGGAGACGCGGTTCGTGTATCAAGAAGTGTTGCACACAAGGCACACACCGTCGTGAAGAAGAGAAAAGTGGATTCCATTTTTGATAACGTCTGTTTGAATTTTACGTTTCCCTTTCCGTCGCGTTCTTATGTTTTATAACGTGTATATAGAGCTCGAGTCAAGGGAGAAACGCTGCACACTTTGTAGCTTAAAGGATTCCACGTATCTCTTTTTTAGATTACGATTTCCTTTCGTGAAAAATTTCTGGAGATTAAAATTCTTAGAACGGTAGAAAAGAAACAAATTCTACACACATCTGTGCGTATATATATCAAAGTAAATGATATAATTCTTTGTATTGTTTGATTATCTTTGCTAAAATATGAAAGTAAAACTTTTTTTTAAATTAAAATAATATCTAACACACTGAAAATCTAGTTATATACGTAGTTATATACGTAGGAATACGGCAAGGTGTTCTGAAGAAGAATTTTTTCTTCCAAATTCCCTACGGTAACAAAACAATCGTTTCCCGCGTCGAGACATTCGGCACGTGCAGCAGAAATTTTTACGTCGCGATCGAGTTTGGGCGCTTATTTCGCTAGAGAGAGACGTGCAGTTTTACAGTGAATTTATGCGAATCCCTCAGCGCACACATATACACACACACACATACACGCATATCCCATGTGGATTGCATTGCGACGGTGGCCACGTAAAAAACATTTTGTTTCCGAGGGATTTGGAAAAGGACACACAGCTCATGATGAATAATTTGGTACGCAGGTCCGCAAAAGAAGTGGGCCGATCAGTCCTGGAGGCAGTAGGCCAGCCCGTGTTTCGTACTCGAGGGCCAGGCGGAAGACATTTTGTGAGAAGAAGAGAACACGAGGGAACGCAAACGAGTGCGAAAAAAAGAGAGAGAGAAAGAGAGAGAAAGAGGACAAAGCGGATTTTGCTGGAGGGAAGAGAAGAAAGTTGTAGATCGTTAATCGTCTTTGGACGTTCAATAATAAAAAAAAAAAAAACGAGAACCGAGTAAGAAAGAAAGAGAGAGAAAGAAAGCTCGATTGACGTATGAGATAATTGCGCGGCGATAATAAAGGCTTAAAGCAGTAATAAGCCGATAGATCGAGCGGAATTTAACAAGTGAAGAAACGAGGTTGAGCGAGCAGCGCAAAAACGTCCGCACGAATCAAGAATGAAGTGCTCCCGCTTGATGTTTGTTTCTGAGACGAGAATTGCGAAGAAGAGAGTCCGCGTGGGTGGAAAGAGCGGTTAGAAAATTAGAAGCCCCGAGGCGGCCTGCGTTTCTGCCGGGGACCAGACGTGCGGAAAATCGTCCAAGGGAAAAGAAAGGAGAAAAGGGGCTAACCTCGTCAAGGACAGGTCGAAGTCAAAGCGAAGAAGAACGAAGGGTCGAGCCGGGGCGAGTAATCAGCATGTGCCGCTCTAATAGGCGCGCGATTATAAAAAGAGTCGATTTTTAAACGTCGCTCTTTTATCGTCGACGAGCAATTTTAGTTCGCGCGTTTAATATAAAGTGTGAAATAGTAGAAAAAGAGAAATCATTGCGTTTCGTTGAAATAATTGAATAATATTAATTTCTGCGAGTTTAAGTATCGAAATATCGCGAGTGAAAATTGCGGAAGTTTTCAGTTCAGAAAAGTGAGAAGGAACTAAGCTGATTATGTTAAACATGTGCTAATTAATCGAATCCGCGGAGTGTGCGCGATTCAATCTGCAGGACGCAAATAACCAAGAAATAATATTTACACACAAGCAAGTACATATATGTATACTATATATTGATTGATTGAAATAGAAAAAAACAGGAGAAATTACAGCTGTTTGCTCGAGAGAAAACGACGTTGCAACATGTGATTAAAGAATCTGTTCTCGCGGAAGAAACGAACGATTTTAGAAATCAGAAACCCGAGAGATTTCAACAAAAGAACACAAAAGAGAGAGAGAGAGAGAGCACGCGTTTGGAATTTTAATTAAAATTAATTTTAATTAAGTTTTTAATTTAACTAGAATATTAATTGAAGTAATTAAATAGCATCGCGAGGTTCTTAATTAGATGTATAAATTCTCGAAACCGCGTTGCGCGTTGTGACTGAATCAATTAACTGATATTGATTGAAGAATCTCCGTCGCAAAAAAATCGTAACATCCGCGAAAATCGTGGAAACATTTTCCGCGTAATCTCAAACTGCGAATCCGCTCGTGGCGAAAGTGGCACACATACGAGGAATCATCAACGTGACAGACTCGCCCTCGAGTAAGAGTTATAAGAAATAATTTGCTATAGGAGAATCCGAGAGAAGTGGGAAGACGCAACGGTTCACGGAGACACACGTACCTGCCGGGTCAAAGATCGCGCGCATCGGGGACGGAGAGAAAGGGATCGTGAAAGTCTTGAAGTATCGGCAAAAGAAAAGCCGCGCCGACAAGTGGATATCTCGAATGGCGGTGTCTTCTTTGAAAGGGCGCGGTTGATTCTCGAGAGCGGCGGCGACTTTAACCCTCGATCCGCGACGGAGAGAAACCAACAAAAGACGAACGCGTATATATAACGGGAGAAAAGAGAGAGAGAGAGAGAAAGATTAGCGTATAGAAAATACGGGATCATCCACGTGGCGGAAAAGATGAGCAGGCAAAGCGTACCACCTCCGGGCATCAATTCCTGCGAGAGGATCAGACCGGAGCGGTCCAGAAACACGATACAGAGACTTGTATGGGGTCCGGGCTCGCAATTCCAGGTCGGCCACGTCGGAATCCCGGAGGATGACGGCTCGAATCCGCGGATGGCTCTGAGAAGGTTTGTAGAAACCGTATTTTGCGCAAGTTATTAAATTGCTCGAATACACCTGTCGAATTCTAGTTCCTTCGGCAGCAATTTTCTCTCAAAAACAATATTTTCCGAACATCGAAATCTCCGAAAACGTATGTCACTTTTTGCGCGAATACATTATTTTTCTCACTATTTTTCAGGCGCAATTTTTCTACTGACAAATTGATTGAAACGTGTAAAACTTTAATTTATTTTGTTTGCTTGAAAATTGACGTTCTTCTTTTTTTGATTTGTTTTCAATATTTTATATAACATCGCACGTGCGAGTCTTCTGGTAGTCAATTGTTTTTCCATTTTTCAATATCAAAAACTTTGTTTGCAGCGTAAACTAAAAATACAAATACATAAACACAAACACAGTTTGAGAACTGCTGCGGTAAACTCGAGTAGAAATGTCACGGTACTAATTAATCAGTTTTAATTAACATGACTCCTGGGTTATGAGCGCATCTTCAAACGAAGCGTTTGAATTTTCCGTTCCTTGTTCTGTTTCCGATTATATCGTTTGATATAACGAACATACTCCGTCTGCTAATTAGAAACGAATGACGCGCGCGCTACAGTTACATGTTACATTATTGTTACGCGGCTCTTCTCTGCGCAATATCTCGTATTTGCGGGAGAAAGAATTCACGAAAGATTCTGCGCGCGAGAGACAGACAGCTCGCTGTGCGATTTGTTGTTATATATGATATAATTTGATCGCGCGTCAAACGTGAAATCTGTCGTGTCTGCGTATAACTAACAGTCTCTCCCGCGAATCACATTGTGTGTTTGTCTACCAAGAATCGCAGATAATTACCGCCATATCCGTCAGCCAGACAACCGCGACGTATAATAGGTTTATTTAATCCCGCCGTGCGAGCCGTGCAACCAATAAAGCGCCGCGGGGGAGCAACATGACAATCAATTTGCACGGAAGACGAACGATCGATAAATCGTATGGGAACTAAACAGGGCGGTGGCGACGACGACGACAACGAAAAGCAGTCGCGAAAATACGAATAATAACGCGAGAGTATAAATCTGCATCTTGACGCCGGGTTTCCTTCCTCTTAATAACAGGTAATAATTCGCGCCATGATAAACTCCCGGCAATCTTATCCACGACACGAGATAAATTAACGCGTGTACCGCGCGGGCATTAATTTCTTAATAACGGTGATTCGCGATTACGATTGATTGCCGCGCAAAAGTGACGGGGCGCATAATTAACATCAACGAGTGAGACTCGTCAAATTGTAACGACACGTGTGTAATTTTCCTCTTATTAGTGTATCGTTAATTATTAGTATTTAATTATTATTATTAACTGTGTACTATTGTTATCTTTCTCGCTTTATTTGCTACACATACGCACAATATATATAGTAATGTTGAGTCATGGTAAGTTTTTTTTAATTGACATTTTTATGCGTAAACAGTTGTTTGCGGAGTATTATTTGTTGCGAATTTATTTCCGCTTTAATACACACAAGATACATCGCGATTTTATTCCCTGTAAATATTCACGTTCGATCGCGTGGCAAAATATAATTTTATCCAATCTTGTTTGTTATGGAACGCGCATAAGTTGAAAAATAGCAGATGCGACGTGACATTAACCGCACCACTTGTGAGGATTGTGTGTATATTTCGGGAATCACGAGTGTGAATTATCGGGCATCAGTGTGGCACTCGTAAATCCGAGCTACGAACGCGCCGGATGAATTATTAGCGATACGTGCCGATATCAGTATTTCCACAAATCTCCGCAGACCCACGCCGTATAATTTACAATTCCATTCGTTTCCCTTTACCTTTACCGATTTTTCCGTCCTGTTCCACGATGAATAACTCGGCATTGTCCTTCTAACATAAACGCCTTTGTAATATGTTCAAGCGACAACAGGCATCTATTGTGCAAGGGAAGTCGCGTTTTAATTCGCGTATTTCTATTCCTCTGTTGAACACGCTTGTCCGATGTTTTGAAATGTTTACATATATCAAGATTACGTCACGTTGGTGATAAAATATATCTCGCTATATATTTTCAAGTTATTTTAAGCGTTTTTACATTATGTAAATTAAATATCGAAACAAAGTGACTTGTTAACGAGGACAATCGCGTCAATTTAAATTAAGTAGCCGCGTTTCAGAGCTGATTCATGCTCGACATATCGATTATTTTCCCGACGTTCTTTATCACGACGAAAAGCTCTAAATCAGAATGCAAGCGTATATATAACGAAAAAGCGCATCTCCTGTTTCTTTCAGATTGCTGAGACTTTACGAAGGCAGACAATACAGAGAAGCTGCCGCCTTTTTGATGAAGCTGCCGCATTACACCCTGAAGGCCGCGCTGCCGGATATTCCGGTAGACCTGTTGATCGAAACGCTGCCGCACAGCCTTGCTCTTTTGGAGGCGCTCTACTCCCGACTGGTGGAACTGAACCTGAGCGACACAAAAATATTGCGGATCGAGCAGGTGCTTTGGAGGATAGTGCACCTGATATCGACCGGCCAGGACCATCCGCGACCGCGTATCTGGTGCAAGCTGCTCGTGTCCCTGTACAGATTATCGCCCGGTACGAAGAACACGCTGCTATCAAGACGACGTGCCCTCGAAAGAGCCGTCGAGGGACTTGGCAAACACGGACTGGTGCCCTCCTCGCAGACAAGCAACTCCGAGAATTCGATTACGTCGAACCTGGTGCCGTTGCCGGTGGCACTGAAAGAAGAGCTCGAGACGCGAACAGAGACGTACAAATTGGCATTGCACAAGATCGAGAACTTGGGCAAGCAAGCGGGTATTCACAAAGGTATATACGCGCTTCGGTAATCGTTAATAAAGATGATCGCGTTCTCTGTCTGTCGCGTGTCTACAACTTTATTACGCAAAAAAATTGCTGACAAAAGGGGGCTTCTACATCGGTGATCTCGTGTGTAGTATTGAAGTTCATAGTATAACAGAAAACTTTAAACTACAAACGGATCAATTAATAAATAAATTTATTAATATCTCCATTACAAATTTAAATTAATAACGTTACATTAATTAAATGAAATTATTTTACTGGCAAATTAATTATTTGAATTAATAACGTTACGCGAACTCTTTGTGTGGATAAAACAGTTTTTTTTTTTTTCAAAAAAGCGTATAATTAATTAAGAATAAAAGAAAGCTTTATCACTTTTTTGTCGTCTTGCCGTCGATTGTAATTTTTAACGTACACAATCAATGCGTACAAACTACAGCAATCGCAATCATAAAACAAACAGTAGTTTAGCGAGTTAATCGACAGCGTAAAGATGGGTTTTGTACGCTTAATTGTCTCGCGAATCCGCTCGGATTTTCGTATGAAATTTCGGCATTATCGCGCGCGTCAAAATATTCTCGGGATAAAGCCGAGGCGCGCGCGGGGCGGGATTTATTTCCGACAAAACACGTTCATTCGACGCATCCGTGTGCAATTATCATCGACTGCGCACAGACAGGATTAGCGAGGGAGGAATGTTTCTCTCATTTAAATCGGAAATAAAATTTCGCACGGTTCGTTCGTTTTGTTATAAACACATTCCGGAACGATTCGAGAATTCATTTCGTTCTCTGACACGCGTATGATAAACAGCTGCACACCAGACCAAAGTACTCTCGTATAAGTAAATAATAAAAAGATAATCTTGCTTTCGAATATCGTCCAAACAATTTGACTATCAATTTACATTATAGTCTGCATATGGAAACGTTTAAATCCGCAAAGCTGACCGTTGCGAATCGTTTGATTTTCAAAGTTCGAAAGTTTGTTATTTCCTCTCGAATAAATAACAGTCGTGATTCTTGAGTATCACGGAGGAAGAGCGAGCGTGTGTGTTTTCTGAGAGATCCGTCTAGTCCGGGATTTTATGTGAGAAGACATTAGTAACGCCGAGTGTGCATCTGGGGCTCCATGAAACCGTAAAGTATCGGATTTTAACGAGCTCTTCGCCGCGCGTACAGATGCAAATGGACTGATGTCGGACACGCGTTAAGTCAATTTACACATGAGACTGCGTCCACTCTCGTTCACGGATCCGCGAGATTCATCACCGGAACTGTTCGAAGAGAAAGGCGCCAGATAGATGAAAGAAATGTGACGTCTCAAGTAAAAAAAGAAAAAAAAACGATAAATGCCATCCTATAAATTTCGATATAACGCGCCAGAGAAATATTACTTTCACAAATCGAAAACGTCTCGGTAACTTTTGCCTGAAATGGTCTCGTATTTTTTTTTTTTTTTACATACTGATAAAAATCAAAATCACATAAATTTCTTTCTCACTCGCATTAAAAAAGTTGGTTTAGTCATTTCTCTCTGATTTTATCTTGTTTATTTCTCGAACTCCAATCACGAAATCTTCAACAATTTCGAAAGCAATTTTGCGCTCGACAAAATTTAAATCAACTCGATTAAATTATATTTCTCGATTGCGACATCTAAGACACAACAAGTTGAAGTTGTATTTTCAGTTGTCATTCGCTCGTGAATACGTTAGAATTACTTCGATCATTAAAACCTTCTACAGTTAACTAAACTTCGCGCACAGTGACTTTCCTGTCATTATGTAAGTTCACTTGCTTGATTATACTTAGTCTAATTACGACACGCTGAAGTTCGCTGGCAAACGAACTGTTTCGCGGCGTTTACTTGTCGAATAAAGAAGATCGCACCTTCGTATGCGATTCGTATCTATTACGATACGTAACATGGGAATAGCGCGCGGCGGTCGTACTGCGTATAAACTTTATTGGAGCGTGAACTCGCGGCAATTTACGCCTCGCGCGCGTCAGACTCCGCGGCGATTCACGCTCGTATTTATAACTCGATCCCGCCTCTCGTTATACAAAGGAAAGTGCCGGTGCGTGTATTTTTCGCCGTTGCGCGATGTCAGATACACAAGTCCGATTTCGTACTTACGATATCGTCGCGATGTATCTCGCGCCCGAGGCGGTCGTCGCGATAGAAGCAACCGGCGCGGCGGAAACGCGCGACAATAATCGCTTCGCGCCATCGTCGGTTCCGCTCTAATAATGAAAAATAATAATAACGCGCCCGAGGAGCAAGATAAGCGAAGGAAGCCTCCGATATTTTCTTACGGTTTTTGCAGCGGATCAAGGTGTACAGGCGGCATCGCATCAACGCCAGCTTTCCCTCAAGTACAGCGAGATCCAGCAGCGTCTGATCGACAATCAGAGTCTGCTCAATACCCTTGAGAAAGCGGGCGGACCGTGTCGCCTCGAGAATCTGCTCGCAGAGCTGAAGCGCCGGGTCGAGCAGGACAAGGAGGCGCTGCGACAATGGACGGCCTTGCGGAAGACGACCTGCGGAACGACAAACGCGAAGAACCCGCCGCTCGCGGCCAGGCTGTTGCAGTTCTCGAGAGGCTGCGCCCTCGCATTGCAACTCATGAGCGAGGATAATCCTCAGGTAAGATCAAAGCGAAACGATGTTTCAAAACTTAATTTCCTCGTGAAATCGAGAAAAAGTTTTTTTTTTTATTGTATTTCCGCGAAAGAGATTAAAAGTTGGACGAAAAGTAGGTTTGTTATTAGAATCGGTTCGAATGTGTTTGAAACAATTCACTCATGAAGTAGACAAGTAATTAACAGGAAAGTATTTGGAAAAGTATTACGGAGTGCAAACGATTGCACAATGGATTATTGAAGATAAATAATGAAACAACACTTGTCAAAAAAATTGGTCTCCAAGTAGGTCAGGGAACGAGCTCGATGTTCCCGACAATAGCGTTGTAGAGAAACCGCGCTAACTAATGCTATTTACTCACGAAACAATTTGCGCAACCCGTCCCGGGATGCGAAAAAAACGCGGGAAAATAAAGGTTTGACATAGAAACTGCGACCGATTGGAACAATGGCGCGTTCGTGTGCGATTGCGGTTTTATTTTCCGTTTGCTTCTTTTTCTCTTCCCCTCATGAGAGAACCTCATGCAGTCAACCGCGATAATGAGAAGGTGAGAAACCTATGCGTACGCGCGCGCGCGCGAGAAAGAGATAGAAATACAGAGAGAATATATTCCTTGCGAACCACGAAACGACACGTGCACACACTGCTGTTCCCGCGGGATTGCGGTTTGCGACACCAGCCAGCTGATGCGTTCAGGCGATCCGCAGACGACGTCAAAGACACCATGTGTAACCCACCGTAGGATCCCGTAAGGATCCCGTAAGGATTATCTTACGGCGATTATAAATTATCGCTCGCTAAATTATCGCATCCCCGTTTAAACTCTTTCTCGGCTAAGTCTCGACCGGGACATAAGTTGCGTGTAAATCAAGTAGAAACTGTTCCCTTCTGCTTTGATAGTCTGAATATTGGAGATCTTTCGACATTGTGTTAACTGTCTTGCAAATTCTAGAGACTGATCTTTAGAGATAAGTAACGAGAATACAAAAGACACGACAGAGTGCAAGTTATTTAATTTACGGATCTCGAATTAAAAATCAAAAAAAGTTTTTTTTCTTTCTCATGTTTTGCTTTTTAAATTTGCTTCAATGTAATGTTAATAAAATTGGCTCCTTTCACGTAGAAAATGTTTTGGTAAATTACTGTTTATTCTTTCGTGTATTTTTTTCTCTTTTTCTTTCTCTCTCTTGCAGCTGATTTGCAAAACATAAGCAAATCTACAGTAATTGCGTGTGTATTTTTTCTTGCGAAAACAACACGCGAATAATTTAATTTCTTCGTGAAATTTTTTGAGAAACCGCGTGAGTTACTCGATGTTAATCTTGCAATCAATCGTACGTGATTAACGAACGCGACGCGATTGATTGAACGCATTGATGAATCTATCAATCCGAGCAAAGCAGTAGATTCGAACAATGTGGTGACGAATGGCGCGATATGTACACACTCTCGTGTTTGTATTCGCGCAGAAATTGCGCGAAAATCACCACGCGGATAAATTATTTCTATGAATGTATGGGACGATTCGCAACACGTTCTGTTTGATTCGACTATCAAAACCGTTGAAACTTTAATTGAGATAAAATGTTGTTATATAATATACATATATATTTACACAAGCATATCGTATTAATAAAACAGTTTATTTGCGTTAGCGCGCAATAATTATCGTGGTTTGTTAATGCAAGCTGTTAATGAATTAATGATCATTTTCACCTCTTGTAGTAGCGGGAAAACGTACTGACGGGAACGCGCATCGCGCGAAATGTTACGAGCGAGCGCGAGTGTGTGAGAGAATTACAATATATTTGTAATTAAATAAATAAAAACGCTCGGTTAATTAAAGCGCTGGAAATTCCTCCGTAAAATTCGCGCGGTTTTCGTAATTTATGACCGAAAACATGTGATCATATATGTGTGTGTCTGTATGCGCGCGCGCGCGAAAGTCTTGGATGAATTGCCCCGTCGATTTTACGCGAACTACAATATTCATGGGCGGAATGTTTTCAGAACAGAACGTTCTCGCGCGTATTAATAACGCGGAGCGTTAATACGCGCGCTACGATTAATATCGCGAATATTAATAACGGTGGTTGGTTGTGACTTGTCGTCATTGTGAGAACGACGACGCACATGCGAGGAAATATTTTACATTGGATTCCCGACTCATACTCGAGCGCGTCATCGAGAGAGTTTTGCGGCGTGATAAAAATTTCAAATTCGAATTTCAAACGAATCCGTGTCGTCGCCGCTGCGGCCGGTTGTAACATTCGGTTTTTACTACGTTTTAAAAAAAACACGGTTGATCGCGCAATATGCACAATTGTCGTGGTTTTCGCATATGGAGAAAATAGCAATTTCTGTTTCCGTTGTGCGCGCAGTACAAAACGGCGAAATTACTTTATTTGTGCGTTATCTTTTCTTTCCTCTCTCTCTTTCTCTCTTTCTGCTTCTTTCTTTCTTTGTGAAAGAGAAGCGATGAAATACGAGGTTTGCTTTTGATGGCGAAAATAATCACGTTCAGAATTCGCACGATGAAATTCGACGCGAGCACAGAAAGCGGGAGGGAGGCGTTCGTTTGAAATGTTCTGCGGTAAACGTATCTTGTACAAACAACACGTTGTGTTTTCAGTCTCTCGCGAATTTTTACTCGAAATTGATTGGAAATTCGCGGCGAATCCCGTTATCGTGTTAAACAGCTTCTCGATAGTGAACGAACACAAACCGAACGTGGCCTTTTTAGATGCTTGTTTACACCGACGTGCCTAATTGAAAAAATAAACTAGGTATATAATTATCTCTCTCGTGATAATCAAGTTTTCGGATAACGAAAACAAATAACGTGAACGTAAAAGAGGCGGAAAGTGGCATCTAAATTGTTATATAACAGAATCGTATTGGAAAACCCGCCTCGATATATCAAAATGCGTTAATTGTTCTCCATTGAGTGCGTTTTAATTGAAAGGCCAAAGTCGACTGTAAATCCCGATCGAAAAATAGAACGAGTGGATCGAGACTGCCTGCGATTGTTCAGTAGTTTATTCACAGCGCGTGACAGCCACTCGACTGCTCTCGCGCATATTAATACATTCGGTTTTTTTTTTTCATTTATGCGCGAGCAAAAGAAAATATTTTTCTGGTATTACGTTCCTTCACTTTGACGTATAATAACGTAACATTGGTAAATATTACTAGTTAAGCAATTTTGGAAATTATTTCACTTTCTTTTATTGTATTTTATCAGAATATGCATTCACTTTTAATTTCACTTAATTTTATCTTTATTTTTTGAAGTGCAAAACAATTAAAAAATTGAATTATATTCAAAGATAAAAAGAAACCAAAAAAGAAAACATCCTCGGTGATATATATCAGAGATAAATAATATTTCAAATTCTAAATATACTTTTCGAATTATATACTTCGTACACATCAGTGTCTCGCATACAGACTACGTGACATCCTGTACTTTATTATCGCGGACTTGCAACACGCGCAGGCATTTCATCTGGACGAGAATCTGGGCGACGACTACGAGGAAGAATCCAGCAGCGCCGGCTATCACACGGACGAGAGCTGCAGCCCGACCCCCGAACCGGTGGTAACTGGCAGCAACTGCGAGGCTCTCAGCTTGGAGGAGAATTGCGCGGATTTAACGTCGGCAGATGTGACAGTAGAGCGACTCGCCGAGAGATACGGCCTTCTCTACGCTCAGGCCAATCTGCACACCCTGGATGCCTTGGACGCTCTAGAGCCACTCAAAGACGCGCCCGACTTAAAAGCGAAGATCCTCTACTCGGTCGTAGTGGTAAGTTGTGCTTTAAGTCATACAATCGCGATTATGCGACGCTAAAGAAGCGTCGCCGCGTCTCGTTTAACTGCGGTGTATACTACTTGGCAGGAAAATGTCTCCAATAGATCGTATACTTGGAATTTCGATATTTCTTTAATATACTGCAATTTTAATACTAAAAGATAATATAAAATATTTAAAAACAATAGATCGCGAGTACTGAGTTACTAAATTTATACAACTATAAATAATAATGAATACATTAAAAAAAAAGTTAAACTACTGTTACTAGAAAACCTTTTTTTTTCTCATCGATTAGTTTAGTCGCGCGACGAACTGCGCGCTTCTCTCGGTCTGCCCGACGCAACGCATAAAAGGAGCAACGGAGCGATCGCGAATTATTATACGAACAGCACTCGATCATCCGCAGATACGCGTCCCAGTTAGCCACGTTACAGGCGCAAAATTGTCGCTCGGATGCCTTTCGTCGCACAATGCATTCCGCTTCGCGCGTGGATTATTTATAGATTTTTAAATGCGGTTTCCGAAAAAAAATACATAAACTTCGATAAACATTTCGTTAATATATACAGTAGGCTCTCTCTTTTATTCTGATATAATTTAATTCTTTTTTCTTTTATTCTCATATTATTTAATTAATTCTAGAAGATAACATGCGCTATATGAAAACTTTTGAAAGCAGTTTATCTTGTTCATGTTAATTATCATATTGAACCGCGACTGATTTCACATGAGATATTTCTCGCGTAATAATTGATCATCACATAATCTATTTTTTTACTTCAATTATCGCGACAGGCAAAGCGACAACGAAACCACCGCGATTTTCTTTCTAAAAGACACAAAACATTATTCCGTATCGTATTTTACATTAAATTAAATAACGCCAATGTACGATTTTCAAATATATCCGATGGAATGTTCCCTCATATCGTCATATACCATGCGTAATATTATCTTCACTATACCATTAATAATTTCTACCGTTTATGAAGCTCATAATTGTTCAACGTAGCGCACGGCGGATGAATAATTACCAACACATTCCAGATCTATTTTGGCTTCAGTTGTTTTAAATTAAACAAAAATGCCAGTTTTTTATTACGGTTGACAAATTTAAGAAACGATAGAAAATAAAATTCGCAAGACACGAATCGATCGAATGCGTGAGCGACAATTAATTCTCCGATTGTCTACGGCTAATTTACGGTTTGCAGGAATATATAATATCATTAAGAAAGGGAGAAAGAGAGAGAGAGAGAGAGAGAGAGGACGGAGGGAACATAGGTCATATCAAAGGTGTCAGGACACGCGATATTGGATTACACTCCTCAGTTGGATTATACACTAATCTCCTAGTGAAATCCGGCACGTTGTCAGGAGGGAGAAGAGATTAGAACATTTAACATATATAATTTCGGAAAATCATTCAAAGCGTATATACACGGCATATAATTAATTTTCTCTGAATAGTTTCAATCTGCCGCGCGTTCGCTGTCTAAAAACCTTCGTTGGTAATTTTCAAAATTTTGGAAACTCTACGAGGATTATACGCGATAAATCCAGTGCGAATAATTTGTATTCATTTTTATAATTGCAACTCCCGTACTAACAATGGGGAGCGGATCAACACTTTCCGGATCTTCTCGATGTGCGTGAAACTCGACCGAGCGTGCTCACAAATTCGGTCGCTCCAAATATAAACACGTTTCTAAAAATAATATCGCATTAGTTTCGCATGTCAGCAAGAATGACCAAACGTACTATTGTCACATAAACTCGGCGAGCTCATTTTCGCGTGACATTGCATCACGACATTGAATGTTACCGCACGAATCGCTATGGAAACTGTGTGTCGTGCTGTCGTGACATTGAAAGTTAATGATATTAGAAATCATCAACTGTCGTCGTGAAATTATTCTAAAACTTACATGATCTTTTTTGTAAACGCTAAAAACAAAATATACAATCTAAAAAATATTGTATATTTGTTTTTTACCGAGTCGTTGCCAATTAGTCGAACTGAAAAGAGAGAGTGCACACGCAATATGTTGTCGAGTTTCCAATTTTTAAAATTATTTTTCTCAAAGAAAAATGTAGAGAAGTCTGATAAGAATTTTATTCCGCATTCTCTGACACTAAGTTTTTCTCGCAGAATCCGCGTATTACGTTTTTCGATTCCGTACGACGGAAGAAAGAGATTCAATTCTTGATAGAGAATGTATCTCGAGTGTAATGAAATAAACACACGCCGCAAATCTTGTAAAGACGCGACTCTGAAATTCGCGCTGGAAAAATCGTGATTTTGCGATAGAGTCGACGAAAATCTAACGAGGAACGCACACACATTCAAATCGCGGAAACGCGGTATGTCGACAAACATTTAGTCTCTCCACTTGCACTCTCGCACCGGTCCATGTGAAAGCCAAACGCGAATCTCACCGCGAAACGTGGCGTGTTTACAAGTGGTGTCGTAATCACGCTTCGATGGTTACAGTTATGTATTCCGAGGGAGAATTTCTCACTCATCGAATTATTTCGTGAAATAATTCGCAGGTAATCTCCCGGCGAAACTCGTCAGCACGGAGAATCGTCGTCTTTTCTCGCGTCTTTCAAATTATCGATATCAAGTACTTTAATAAACAAGTTTAACAATATTAAAGCTTCTTACTTAAGCTCGCGTTGAAGTTCGAGCAAACAATAGGATGTTCTTATCTAAACCCCCTTTCCACCCTGTAATTCGGTTCGCGGAAAGCTCAGTGGCTTATAAAACGAGAAGATAAGACGGAGTCGACATTTCGGATTTTACGAGCGGAGAAAAGTCGTCGACTAAAACTTGATAAAAAAAAAAAAACAAATGCGATTAGAGTACGACCGCGAGAAACGCGTGCGAGATCCGTGGATTTTCCGAAGAAAAAAAAGTAAAAGATCACTTTTTTGAAAACTTGAGTTTAAGATCGCGATATGTGTATGTAGTTCAGATACGAGAATTCATATTCTCTCTTCAGCATGTGAATCATCA
This sequence comes from Pseudomyrmex flavicornis, assembly GCA_014825475.1. Taxonomy (NCBI): domain Eukaryota; kingdom Metazoa; phylum Arthropoda; class Insecta; order Hymenoptera; family Formicidae; genus Pseudomyrmex; species Pseudomyrmex flavicornis. Next base: position 246,117 of record QVNW01000034.1, read on the forward strand.
GATACCTATCGCGCATCAATGGATCTCGTGAATCTAACAGATCTGCGATTTTCGTGTTGCGCGGACACGCAATGAAGTCCTCTTACCGCTGATTTCAAAGCGATATTTACAAAGTAAACTCTCCTCTCCGTTGTAGTTGAAGCGTATAAAGCGACTCATTTCGTCTGCGTCGCGCCCGTCGTCTCCGGCTGATCCGTATAATTTCGTTATAGCGGAAAACTCGATTTTGCCAACTAACTGAGAGTCTTTGAACACAAATCCTACGAAGAGCGTAAGCATTACGATTCTTTACAATTCCGCGCGCAAATTTATTACATCGTGAAAACATGAAAGTTTAATCAACGGATACTGAAACGCGTGTAATTAACGTTAGTTATCGACATTTTTTAATGAAGCAAATATTTCACACGCGCCGACGGAAACGCATTTATTTCGCATATCACGTGCAGGTTGCACTGCATAATTTCATATAATAATCCCGAGTGTGTCATGAATGTAGAAGAGAAAGAGAGAAAGAAAAAAACGGAATTCATTAACGGAACGTCAATCCGCATTAATGGCGAACAATCTCTTCATCAGCGAGTCGCGAGTGTTCTCTGAAAACGCACTTTGAGGAACTTACATTATCCATAACAAAATGCGTATATCTCGTCCAAAACAAAAATAATCGAAAAGACATTCTCGAGGGCGCTACTTTGCTTTTTCTCTAATTGTAAACGCAAAAATAAGTCACAGAGAACATGCCGAAGAAAAGAAAACGCCGATAGAAAACAAAAAACAAAACAATTGAGAAAAAAAGAGTGCGCGGAAGAAAGATTCTTTTTATGCGCGAGAGTTAATCATGAATTTCGAGTGGCGTATCGACGGCTTTTGTGATAATATAAGTGTGCTGTAAGATTATTTTTACTATGATACCACGCACCTGTCTCCCGACCGATCGATGGACCATTAACGTCAAAGCCAGCAAAGGGGAAGAGAGTGCGAGAGAGATCGGGTAGTGTGCGAAGGGGAGGAGGAAAAAGAGAAAGAGACGGAGACAGAAAGAGAGAGAGAGCACACTTTTGCGATGGAATATACTCGGCAAGTGACAGCGAGAGAGATGCTAGTCGTGCAGCCTGAGGCTATTAGGTACTTTGCATACATACACGGATACACACACAGTGCCTTTCACATCGATATCTGGGAAATCGATGAACTAAAATAAATATCTACGAAGAAAGCAACACATACACAGAGAAAGAGAGAGAGAGAGAGACGCAGATAAACTGTCTCTTTCGCGCGCGCACATGTTTGCCACCTTGCAGAATGGACTGGCTGTCACTTGGTCGATAACCCGGTCGAGACAATTCGCGAAATATCTTCCGGAGTTGGAATTTTTCTCATACTTTGATATTCTGTGAACGCTGAAATCGACACCCTTTGACGCCACCGGTTGCCGGAAGTTACTCGAAATAGCCTTAAAAAAAAACTCTTTGAACACATACACAGTTTCCGTTTAACAACGCCAAATTCTATTTGCGTTAGAACTTCGATGTTTCTCGTTGACGTGCGAAAATGCGTGCGCCGCATTTGGACATCAGATTAATTACTTTGTGAAGACAAATTTGTTTCAAGAATTGTAAAAGAGTAAATAAAAAAATATGTTCAAGAATAATAAATTGAATTAAAATTGAAAAAAATAGAGATACTAGAATTTGAAGGAAAAATTTGTTTTGAAATTTTAATCGCAATGCATGTACTATTTCGAACATCGTCGTGGAACAGACTATTCGTTTTCTATTTTATGTGCAAAACAAGAGAGAGAAAGAGAGAGAGATCTCAATTTCTACATATAAAATTATTCTCATCTTCTTTGAAATTTAAGGAGATAGAAAACGAGATTGAAAAATTTCTACTCCGCGGATTCTCTTATCCGGAGAACTGGTAAGTTAAACGCCAAAATCGAGCTGCTGCAGCAGCTGCGCGTCGCGTCGAACGAGCAGCTAATTTTACAGCGGGCAGATAACGGATTTCACGATCGACAATGCGATTTATACCTCGGTCCCGAAATAACTTGATGTATGCGCAGTTATCTCTCACGCAAATATCACTAAGACGGGTTTAAGGCGCGAGAAACCGGAGTGAAATATTGACGGGCGCTGATCGATATTTTAAAGACTCGTTCTTACTCTTTCCTTAAAATTCAATAAAACGTTTCTCTACGGACAGAATTTGTCGCTTGCAATTGTGTCAAATAAAGTTCAAAAAGCAAACGCTTTCTTAAATAACGTAGGCGAGAGATCTAATTCGCCATTCAGCCGTTGCTGTCTCGTTTCGCGCGCGCGTCAGCGATAAAATAAACATGACGAAGCCGCTTCCTCCGGTGCCATTTGTCTCGCGCATTTTTATTTTATGGAGAAAGCTCTTTCTCTGTGCGATACAAGAAATATTCGTAGATAAAGCACTCACGGATTAAATGATAAATGCGTGTCAACGATGATGACGCTGTTATTGTTTTAAAACATTCATTAATTATCACCTTGCATGTATCATGTAAAACGTCATGAAACGTTGAGATACAAAAATTAATTAACTGGAACAAATTCTACAAGAGCGCAGTTATTTTTTTCTATACAAATGGAGCTAATGGAACTAAATTATTTGTATTTGCGCCTGGAAAAATATTGTATATTCGCTTTTCTCTCTGGATTCTGTTTTTCAATTTACGATATAACGGTGGAAATTGAGAATCTTCCGCAGAGAATTTATTATTTCCAACTAAATGAGATGAGATTCAAACAATGTATATAATAACGTCACAGATTGCGTATTGGATTCGCGAAGTCATACCGTTCTTTCTTACGCGTAATGCATTTTCGCAGAAGAAAATCGACTGTAAGTCATCTTTATCCTCCGAGATTTTCGAGCCAATCGCGAACGATCGAGCACAGAATGTAACGGCGATTTATATTGTTCCGCGACTAATACATTGCATATGCGGTAAAACGGACGTTTTATATGCGAACACGCGAGAAAAGCGCGATAAAATAACTATCACCAGCGGAGTTTCTTTTCTCGCTCGCGTTCTTAACACACCCATGTGCTGCTAGAGTGTCCCAGAAATACGCGAATGCAAGAAGAAAACTCGCACGAGATAGAAATGATAGTTGTGCGTTATTTTCAGTATCAAGGGAGTGTAATTTTTCGCGTCGCTGCATACATAAATAATAGCGTCAGCAGCCGATTACAATTGAATAGGCAGGCGCGATGCGGCGATGAAACCTACGCGCCGCACTCGGCGTGGCAGTCACGCATAGAACAAATCATCTACCTCCAAGTTCTAACTTAATTCCGGATAGAGAGAGAAAGACAGAGAAAGAGGAATTGAACGTGTTACATGTACCAGCAGTTCCGTAACTTTCAACATTCTTGATACTGATATAAGTCGAGTTAGCTTGGATCTTTCTATACGAGTGATTATTAGCGGTTCAAATGCTCTTTCGTGGAAATCAATATAACTGATCATCTTCTATTTTTTTGAAATATTTTAATACATCTGATCTTTTTCCGTCGCAAAATATATTGGCGATTGACTAATTTTTGAAAATAATTGATGATTTAGTAAAACAAAAAATATTACTGCACGACTTAATAATTACAAATGTCATCAAAATAGATAAATTGTTTGGTTTCATTATTATGTTTAGATGTTTTACTTGCATTTTGCGCGTAAAAATTAATTTTAGAAATATCGACGATTTTTTTTAACCAAACAAAAAAAGATTCCATCGCATTGTGTTCCTAGTAATACAGTAACTCATTGAGCCCGGCTCATTCTTTCTCACTTATTACGCATAATGAACAATTGTTGTGACGACCCGAGTCAAAATTTTGATGCTACTTTCACACTTTTGAAGATACTTACCACCTATTTAGCTGACCTATACGCTTGTATAAACTGGCAAGAGCCTCCTTTGACGATATTATATTCATTTACATATATCCTATACATATAAAATATGTTTACTGAATTACCGTTGTTACAATTTTTGTGTCACGCCGAGACTGCAATGTGACCTTGCATGCGGAACAGATAAGATTTTCTTTTGTCTATCATTGCACATTTATCTTTCCGATATGCGAGATCGTTGCTACCGACCAATTCAGATTTATGTGAGCGGGACACTTTTTCGATTATGACATTATTTCAAATTTGAAGTGCTGGGTGAAAAACGCATTTAAATGCAAAAATCAGTGCCTTCCAGGCCGAATATCAAAATAAAACTATTTGTTACTCCTAGAGCTC